>JAJLRJ010000014.1:19855092-19877592 GCA_024195265.1 Dendrophyllia cribrosa
CCGAAAATGGGTGTTCTTGTATGCGGGTTTTTACTGTACCCCGTTCTAGAAATAGGTTAATTTTTATACCCCGTTCTTGTAAAAATGGCTGCTGATAATTTGAAGCATTAGTGCGTTCGAAATATTATACCCTGTTCTAGGAAACATCTCTAAAATGGATACCCCGTTCTAGATCAAGAGTCTCAAAATCATGGCCCTGTTGGGCGGCACATACCCGTACAGGTATTTTGGGGGAGTACCCTTCCTCCTGGGGCTTAGAGTCGCCTCCAAGGAGTAGGCACGATTCGCTTGGGTGTTGGCAACCATCCCTGGAAGAAATGAGAGAGACTAATTGTATTTTGGAAAATTAAACGGGTAAAAAAAGACCATCTCTTTTGTCCCAGTAAATGTCAGTGTTATGAGATCAAGACAACAAATCTGCTTCGAAAGAAGTTCGTACCAGGGAGGGTGTGGATGGAGGCTTCTGTCCTGTTTAACTTCTGGCATACAATTCTTTAGTTAGAAACATTACCCAGCAAATATGTATACTAACGCGATGATTTTCTTTTATTACTATAAACAGAAATGAGAAATCATGGCAGAGCTTCCGTCAATTTCGACATGATAATGTTGAAAGAGGTGAGCTGATTGATAAAAGTTGTTTAAATCTGTAACTTCCATAGTGGGTGATTAAAAAAAAAAGGAATGAAAACTGAGTTGATAAGGTAAACTAGCCACCGGAAGAAGATTCAAAATGTGCTGTTTTGAACGCTAGCCCTTCATTATTTGCATAACATTCCATTTGTGAAGTCTCAGCTCTTTGGGATTCACTCTGGCAAAGGGCTAGCGCTCAAAACGTCAGCTCTTGAATCTTTTCAAGGTGGCCAATTTACTTTAGTTATTAACTCAGTTGATTAAAAAACAAAATCATGTCTACCTTTTTGATATTTAAAACGCGATGGCATTTATTTGATATTATTTTTGTTTTATTACTATGCAGGATACAAGGAAACTGTAATTGCCAGAATCAAGCAAGGAAGAAAGAAAGACAATGAACTTAAACAAAGAAAGAGGTAGAGAAACTAGTTTTACTTTAAGTGCAGCTCAAACATTACCTTTTATTTATTTATTTATTTTATCACCGCCAAGTTTGAACTTAATTTTCTTAGTTCAGTGGATATACAGTGCAACACAGATATAAAAAACTTCGCCGCGCTGTTTAATGAACAAATTCCAGTACCAAATGATAAATGATAGCACAATGAGAATGAAACCTTGAAATCGAATCACTGCATTGTTTCATCCATACATTTCTCGTTAACAGAAGATACTGTAGAAATACATGTAATCAGGGAACAGTTAGGCAATTTCAACTTTAAAGTGCCCCTGCGATCAAATTTTATAATTATTTTTTATTTCATTTTTCAAAAGAAAATATTGTAATTACTGACCAGTCCAAACCGTTTTTCAATCTGATCACGGGAAAGCGGATTTTTTATGACTGTACTTTTCTCATTTTCATGGCCGCCATTACGTTTGCATGTTCCAGTAGTTTCAAAAGAAGCCAGAGAAAGTGACGTCAAAGACTCGCTGGCTTAAAATTGCAGTGTGTGAATACAGCTTATTTAGTATGCAGAACACGAGTTGTAACAGCTTCCGATAAGCTGTGAAATATTTCTGATTTGATTGACGTTTTACAGCCATTAGCGCATTAGCTAGGAAAACATATAGCTCGTGTTTCAGTTCAAGTTAAGACCCCTTGTGATCAAGATCTTAGAAGACAAGTTAGAACAAATTCTCGATTTAATAATCAGGACCCGCGAACGTTGGTAAGCAACAATTTACTTATAGTTTTATAGTCATCATATTATGTTAGTTCGTGATTCTACAGCGAGATTTATTGCTAGATTTTCACCGTTCTTAAGTTTCTTAATTTCCATGTGCGCATCGCATGTTTTGATTATATGTTTTCTTAATGTAATGATTTCAGTTGACCGCTTCGATATAAGGACGCCTCAAGGCCAAATGAATAGGATCTAGGAATAAAGAAAGAATTGGTATCCTATATTGGTCTGATGGTTTGTTATCGACTGCGCGTAAATCAACCCGGGAAATCGAGATTTGAAAGACATACCGTAACACGAGTTTGGCAATCTGAAAGCTCAAAATTCCCGTGCCGCATACTAAATAAGCTGTATTCACACACTGCAATTTTAAGCCAGTGAGTCTTTGACGTCACTTTCTCTCGCTTCTTTTGAAACTACTGGAACATGCAAATGTAATGGGGGCCGTGAAAATGAGAAAAGTACAGTCGAAAAAAAACGCCTCCCCGTGATCAGATTGAAAAACGGTTTGGACAGGTCAGTAATTACATTATTTTCTTATGAAAAATGAAATAAAAATCAACTATAAAATTTGTTATACCATTTTACCATCTTACAATGTTATACCATTTTACCATCTTACAATGTCGGCCCCTAGTGTGTCGTCAGCAACGACGTTAAAATCGAGGCGAATTGGCAAAAAGTTGTTTCTCGGTTTTCATCAAGAGTAAGTAGCAGATAAGACTCATTCCCAAGTAAAATATCCGGCTATTTATTGCTCTCAAGCATACCTATGGCTGTAAAAAAATATGTCCAAACAATTTGTTGTGCTTGAGAATTGCCCAGAATAAACCAAACAAATGAACATGCATAACCTTCGGGTAGACACATGTACGCGTTGCGGACCTGTCTTTCTTATTTTTTTCCTCAAATAATACCAAATGTTAAAGGTCAATAAAGAATTCATTTATGGACCAATTTATTTGTGAAAATCGTACTCTGTGTTAAGTTTTCAGTCAAAATTATAAGACATTCTGCCTATTTAATATGTCAATTTTCAGCAAGACTGGATTTTATGTACGTAAAAGCTGTTAGGGCATGCAGTTTGCCAGTTTTTAGTAAAGGTTTTTAGGTTACAAAACGATTTCTCAGAGGAAATTGAACTGTAAGGGTTTCTTTTTCTGTTTTCAATAAGGGATATCTCAGTGAATATCATGGGCCGTTTTGTGTGTCTTTTTGTGTGTCTTTTCATTTGAATCAGTCTGATTTATGTCATATTAGTGATAATAACTTACAGTAGCCAAAATGAATTTTTTTGTATCAATTGTGTTATAATTTTTATGTAATTTTAGTCGTCCTTTTCTATTAAATTTTGCCTGTTTTGGGTTTTCATCAGACTTAACAAGCGACGAATAGAAAGAGCCACTGTTATCACTTGTTTATTTAGTTTCTCTGATACAAGTAACTTAAGGTACTAAGTAAGGGTAAAGTCGACCCGGTTTCTGTAGCTTGTAGCAACCGGGAATATTGCTACTCCCCCCTGGATGGGATGCTAGTCTATCGTATAGAGAGTTTATAATAACGGCAGCAATTAAACCCGGTTTCTGTAGCATGAAACAACTAGAAATTATTGCTACTACTGCTACTACTACTACTGCTACTATTACTACTACTGCTACTGCTACTGCTACTGCTACTACTACTACTACTACTACTGCTACTGCTGCTACTACTACTGCTACTACTACTACTACTACTACTACTGCTGCTACTGCTACTACTGCTACTACTACTGCTACTACTACTACTGCTACTGCTACTACTACTACTGCTACTACTACTACTACTACTGCTACTACTACTACTGCTACTACTACTACTACTACTACTACTACTGCTACTACTACTACTGCTACTGCTACTACTGCTACTACTACTACTACTACTACTACTACTGCTGCTACTACTACTACTACTACTACTACTGCTACTGCTACTTTGTTTTATTATTATTTTTTTTTTACAAAGAAGATTACATACAAAAGAGGATTACATACAAAATTAAGTACTTACATCCCTTATACTAACAGTACTGAAAATAAAAAGAAAGTGACAATGTAGACTATTATCTAAATGAAATCTTTCCATTTTGTACAGCAGCGATGGAAGTTGTTAGCACAAACAGCAATTTATTTTAATTTAATTTTGTTCCTAACCACAATGAGAAAATCCACAAAAAGATATTTACTATTGTTGGTGGCGCAGTTAAATAAAAACTGCTTAGCGATAAGAATTAGATGATTGAGAGTCTCTGACACGTTGTCTAAGACGCCATAGATTATTTCTGTTTTGTTTTTTTAAGCTTGACATGTTTTTTGCACATGGAGTTATACCAATAAATAAATTCCTGCCAAAAGGTTCTAGCCAGGGGCGCAGTCAACAAAAAGGTGAAGGACAGTTTGCTTTATTGTTTGACAAAAGGGACAAGATGAAGAATTGACCTTTTTCATTTTGTAAAGGAGACTATTAGTAGTTAGTATATTGTGTATTAATTTGTATTGAAACATGGAGAGCTTAACTTCTTTAGTAACATAAAAAGGGAGTGAGTATACTTTTTGTTGTTCTGTTTTATTAAAACCCAAGTCGGATAGTCTTTTTTCAGCTGTTGGTGGAGGAAGCTTTTGATTGTTGGTTAGCATCTTATATATTGTTTTGCATGTAAAAGTTTCAATATTAATTGCAGGAGTTGAAGATGACTCACTGGGACCTATTTTAAGCAAATCTTTCCACTTACGGGGAATTACGGATAAAAGACCGTAAAATTGTGAAAAGTTACACTCAACATGGAATTTCTGTTTTAAATGGGGGGAGAGAAAGCAATTGTTATCCTTATCTATGAGGTCAGATAACTTCCAGATGCCATTTTGATGCCAATTTCTAAAGTACACAGAGGATTTATCTACTTTAATATTCTTGTTGTTCCATATAATTTTATTTAAGACGTCATCTTTCGTTTCAGGATTTTTGCTAGTTTAAGCTCTTGCCAGTAAATGATCACATCCTTATAAAACTTTGGTATCAAATTTTCTAATTTTACGCAATTAATATCATAATTGCGGTAATAAATACGTGTTCCTCCTACACTAGCAAGAAGGGATATTGGAATGGCTTTCCATTGGGCGTTATCATCTGAATATAGTCATTTTACCCAGCATAACTTTAACGCTTTATCAAACACAGGGAAGTCTATCATGTTAAGTCCTCCTTCTTCTTTACTTTTTATAATTGTCATTTTTTTTTATTTTAGGTGGTTTGTATTTCCATATGAAACTAAAAATTATCTTATTTACTTCTTCTGTGAAGGAAAGAGGTGTCTCGATTACGCTACAGATAAAAGTTAGTTTTGATAGTGCAAGTGTTTTGACTATATTTATTTTTCCAAACGTGGAAATGTCTCTTGCCGACCAAATATTAAGCACTTTCTTTAAAGGGCCATGTTTGTCAAAATTTTTTTTTAATTACGAGATCTTCATTGTATGAGAGAAATACTCCTAAAGTATATATCGGTTGTTCACTGACTTGAAGATCTAAGATTTTATCTTTGTGTCAACGTGATGATCCTAAGTATAGGAGTTCTGATTTTGATTGGTTTATCCGAAGGCCAGATGCTTTTTCAAATATATCGAGTAGGTTAAAGAGGTTTAACATTTCTTAAAGAGGAAAACGTGCACTATTTTGTGACACACAACAAAACCAAAGCACAAGTGGTGGAGAGATTCAACCGTACCTTAAAACAATTAATGTGGCAGATGTTTACCATGACCAGTTCTTACCATTATTTGGACAAACTAGACGGTTTGGTCAACGGAAATTATAATCAGAGCATACACCGTAGCATCAAAATGAAACCGGCAGATGTCAACGTGTCTAATGCGCAAGATGTTTGGAGAACTTTGTACGACAAACAGTCAACCCCCACCAAGTATAAATTCAACGTAGGAGATCAAGTCAAGATCAGTAAGCATAAACGAGTCTTTGAAAAGGGTTACCTTCCTTCTTGGAGTGAGGAGACATTTATCATTGCACAGCGATTACCTCAAGATCCACCAGTGTGTCGCCTTAAGGAAGCAGATGGTGATTTCATCCAAGGGACCTTTATGAGCCAGAGCTACAGAAAGTGAAAGAAAACGCAGATCATCTGTTTCGCATTGAAAATATTTAAAGTATCGTGGAAAAGGTGCTTCCAAAGAAGTGTTGGTTTATTGGAAAGGCTGGCCCAAGAAATACGATAGTTGGATTCCTTATAAGCAGCTGGTGTCCTTACAGTAAACATGAAGCAGGATGGAGATTTTTATGTTATACTTCCCAGTAATGCCAACATGAACTTATTTCCTTCCAACTCAGCTTCGTATTTCCGGGCTGCATTACCACGACAAATTCATCTACCAGACGAAGAAGATTGGGAAGTTGGACTTCATCATGTCATCTATCCATTTTTGTGGTTTGAAGTCCCTCACGAATGTGATCACCCGCATGTTATGTTCCGCCGATTTGGAACTCAGCACGTTGAAAAGTATACGTTACCAGTAGGACGTTATCGGACAGCATTAGATGTGGTAGAAGGTTTGCTTCATTGCACGAACAAAGTCCCCAAACCTTGGCACTTCAACATAACGGTTGATGATGAGTGTAAAATTACAATCACATCTCAAGATGTGTGGATGATGGTGACAGCCCCTGTTGCCCAAGCACTTGGATGGATAAACAGTGAAAACAAACCTCGTCAAGTAAACGTGATGGGTGTAAAAACGAATCCTTCATTGGCCAATGACTTTGGATATGTTTGGTGTGTGCTACCCATCCGTAACACTGTCACCTTTCCAGGTACCTTTGTCATACCTCAGACAGTCTCTCTCTGTCGCTGTAAACACAGAGTAGTCCAAGTACACACGAATATGATCGAGCCTTGGCAGGTCGGTGACACAAGGCTGCATTTGTTACATGAAATGGTACCACACGGTTCATTCCGACAGACAGTTATGGAGCAGCCTGAACACTTAATCTATCTACCCTTCAGAACCAAGACATTTTAAATGATTGACATCTATTTAACAAGTGGATGTGGTCAGCTTATATCATTTCAAGGTGGAACAGTGAGCGTTGTACTACATTTTCGGAGGAGAACAAGATGAGTAGTAGCTTTTACATCGTGGTAGCCAGTGATGCAAGCATATCCTGAGAACACACCTTCCAGTTTCAAAATGCAACTCCCAAGTCAAGTGCATTTAAGTGAAGATTGGGAAGTTGCCATGACACATAATAATTACCCACATACTTGGGAAAACATACACAGCAATCAGGTGTCCTATCTTTTATGTTACAATGGTGAAAAGGAATGGACCTTACCGATATATTTACCTCGCGGCACATACAGAACAGTCGAGGATTTGATCAGTGGTATGGTGACAGGATTAGAAAGTGCCTTTCCAGACATTTATATCAAGAGTGGAAAGAAGATCAAACGTCTTGGAGGCAAAGAATGTTTCTACATTCACGAAAAAGCCCAATATTTCTATGAATTGTACCTACCCCCAGGATTTCAAGTCACATTACCAAAGAATGTAGCTCGAGCTTTAGGGTACCTGAACCACAAAGAACTTATACCCGCTGTTTATACAGTCCATACTTCTTCCACTGTAAAAATGTACAAGGACAAGAGCGTGACCCTAGTAGCAACCACCAACACCATGCGTCGTAAAGATGAATTGGTATGGGGTATGCTCTCCAGGCATTCTTTTCAGACCATGTATGTATACTCGGATCTCATTAAAACTTTGGTTGTGGGAGATGTACAAGCCAATCTGCTGCGTATGGTATTACCTCGCGGCCAACCGGGTGAAATGGTAGCAGAAGAAATCAAACGCCCTACCTATCATCGATTGCGAATGTCTATTTTCTCCTCGGTGGAAATCAATATAACAAGTGACACAGGTCAAATGATATCATTTGCGTCTGGTGCTGTCATAGTAACATTACACTTTCGACAAAGGACAATTCTGTAAGATGCTTCAACCAATGACCACCAATTTTATCCTTATCGGCGCTATGTGATACCTATTTTGCAACGAGGTAAAGGAGATGTTAGTATCTATGGAGGAACACACCCTTATGGTCAAGGTGGTAATGGATTGGGAGGAATGTTTCGTTCTCTCTTTGGAACGGCAACGCCTCTTCTCAAGACCGCTGTAAAGAAAGTGGGAAAACGGTTACTGTCCACTGGATTAGATACAGGAATGCAAAATGCTCAAGATGTTATGAATGGGCAATCACGAAAAAAAAAAACAGCGAAAACAAGAGCAAAAGCCGCTGGAAAACAATTTTTTCACTGAGGCCTTTCGGGACATGACGCAACAACAAGGGCGTGGAAAAGTATATAAATGCAAATGAAAGGCAAACTCTGTCAGTACAAGACAAGTCAAGAAAGCGAGAACATCATCAGCAACGTTCAAGACTATTTTTGACTGAGTATGGCTTCAGCACATCCCTTCTCTGCTCCAGGAGTTAACTCCAGTTTGCAGTTATTCAAAGTACTGGTCACCGGTGTTTCTATCTTCAAAAGTAAATGGATTGACTATGAACCGATTCAGAGTGGAGCAAATCCCATTGAGTTTGTGATCAAACCTCTATCAGATTACATCGACATTAACAAGACTGAACTGCATCTTGTGGTGAAAATTACAAAACGAAATGGAGATGCCCAAGATGAAGGAAAAAAGTACACGTTAATCAACAATGCTCTAAATTCTATCATCAAACAATTCACCTTCAAGATCAATGAAATGCTTGTAACAGAGCAATCTGACACCCAAGCTTACAATGCTTACTTCAAGACTGCTTAACTTCACGGAGCAGGCTAAGAAGTCCTATTTGACCAAAGCATTTTACTACAAGGACACTGCAGGACACATGGATGAAAGGGATAACACTGCAGATGATAATGCTGGTCTAAAAAAGAGAGTAGCTTTCACAAGTGCAAGTGCTGAAGTGGGTATGGTTGGTGTACCCCTCTGTGATTTGTTCAACATAGACAAGTTACTGTTAGACAATTTAGAAATCAAGATAAAGATCGATCTCAACACTGATGACTTTGCTCTCATGTCGGGTAAAGTGGCTAACAACTGCAAGCTACAAATCGTATCAAGTACTCTCCGTATTCGTACAGTACATGTAGCAAACAGCACCAAGTTGGAACATGTCAACACCATGTCAGGCCAGAAACCACTGCCCACCATTTACACATTACCAAGAACCCCAACACATGCAAGGATCATCCCCAATGGAGTACTGAATCATACAGAAACTGATTTATTTAACGGACTTATCCCACAATGCGGCCTCGTATTTGGAATGGTGCGAAATGATGCCTATAATTGAAGCCTTGCAAGAAATCCTTTCAACTTCCAGCTGTTTGGTTTGAGTGCCATTCGACTGACCGTCAATGGGGAAGAACTTCCTTACTCCTGTCTGGACTTGACAGGTGGTAAGAAGATTGATGGCTACAACATCCTGTTCTCAGGCAGTGGAGATATGAACTGTGGTCACGGGATATATATTGATTGCAAAGATTGGGAGCAGGGTTATGGTTTGTTCAGACTCGATACAACACCAGCGGGAAGTTGCCATTCTAATCATTTGGTTCCCCATCGCAGTGGTAACGTCAATTTGTATTTAAAGTTTGACACTCCAACACCAGCGGTTCTCAATTTAATCATGTACGCAGAATTCCAGAATCAGTTGGAAATTGATTGTAACCGTACGACCTGTCGCAGGGTGCTTGAAGAAACGGAGATGCACACCACCTTTGAGTTATGGCAAGCTGCACTACAAGATCCTATGTTGGCCTCCAATATGCAAGGAGTCTACCCCAGAGACAAACTACCTGTTGTTAACACGTACCCTTTGGGACTGATTGCAAATACGGACCCTCATGATCAGCACGGGACACATTGGGTGGCCATGTACTTTATCTCTCCGTGGGAGACTGAGTTCTTTGACAGTTACAGGTTTCCTCCCGATACCTATGGCTTGGATGGATGTTACGCGATACAACAATAAACCGTTCCAGGGACTTAATTCAGACACTTGTGGAGACTACTGCTTATTCTATTTATTTCATCGAGCATGCAAAGTGTTAACACAAATAATATAAAATGAGCAAACTGTGCAATATAAAGAATATCCAATAAATTTACAGGCGAATCCTTTTGGCTTTGGACGACCCTTGGACCACTTTAATAAACGCGATCTTTTTTATACAGGATCAGGAAAGTGCCATCCAAACCAGAAACACATGCGTGTTTTTCACACAATCGCACTGATCTTTAACCCTTTATAACCTCCCAAGAGTGTCAAAAATCAAAATTCAAGAAAAATTCTAAATTTTGTTTTGTAAAATATTGAACAAAAAAAATGGTACCATGCAAAAGTACTGCCGAAGAGGTTTCATTTGAATGGTCACACCAGGATTTTGTCCACAGACTTAAAAGTTAGAACTACACTACGCATCTCCATAATTGACTCCGGAAATGAAAGGGTTAATGACATTAAAATATAAAAGTTTATTGTCTGAGTCACACATATCCCCAACAATCCGAACTCTCTTGTCCGTCTTCCCATTCCTTTTTGTTTTCCTTTTCTTCAATGTCACTTTCATTCTTCTTGACTGGTGGCAGTTCTCTTTGCTTTTCATCGAGCTCTTCTTTTTTTTTTTTTTTGTTCTGCACGATTTGGTCTCCTTGTGACTGGTTTTGTTCTGTTTTAGGCTCTACTTTGCCTTCTACTTCGCCTTCTACTTCACCTTCTACTTCGCCTTCTACTTCGCCTTGGCCTTTGGTTTGTTCATTGTCGGCCGAAAGAAGAACCTTCACCAATGGGATATAGACACTTTGTGGTGGAGCTAGAGAATTTAATTTGTGTTGTTTTTTCTTCTTTGCATCTGCTTGGATACAGACTGACTTATCTTGCAGATCAAGATGATACTGGCGATTTTCTTCTCCTCGTTTAATAAAATTGATGAACTGCTCGAGATCGTTTTCAAGACAGTCTTTTAAGGCAATGTAAGTCGATAAATTTTCACTCTCAATTTCAAATTGCCCATGGTCACTTTCATGGTACACCCCTTTCAGCTCCAAAAGCCCAATGAATTTCTTAACACTTTGGTGGCTTTTGATATAAAGCTGTCCGCCAAATGCAAGAATGTAAGGGCCCCCTCCCTCATCTACATAGGTGACTGCTGACAGCAAGAACCCCCCTTCCCCATCTACATAGGTGACTGCTGACAGCAAGGGCCCCCTCCCCCATCTACGTAGGTGACTGCTGACAGCAAGGGCCCTCTCCACCATGTACTTGGGGTAGCAGGCAGGATTAGAGCCCCCCCACCTCTAGAGGGTGGCAGGCAGCAGGGGGGGCCCACCCCCCAAAAGTGGGTCCCTATGTGGGGCAGTTGTTTTGACCCCTTCCCTTATATATCAATTTATCGTCTTTTGCAAAATCAGTAGTGTCATCTGCATACTGGGAAAGTTTTATTGTTTTTTTTTCTTGTTCAATGTCAATACCTTTTATTTCTGACGATTGTCTAATTGAATTTCCAAGAAGTTCTATGGCTATGATAAAGAGAAAGCCAGATAGAGGGCATCCTTGCCTTACACCTCTAAAAAGTGGAAACTGTTAGCTTGCAAAGCCATTATTGAGCACACAACTTGAGATATCATTGTAGAATACTCTTATCCAATGACGAAGCGGACCGAATTTAAAGACCTCTAAGCATTTTTGCAAATACGACCACTCTATGGAATCGAAAGCTTTTTCAAAATCTAGGAAAACAGCTGAGCCAGGAATATTTTTTAGTTTTGTAAAAGACATTATATCAGAAATAGTTCTTATACATTCTCTGATGTATCTTCCTTTTACATGACCTGCTTGACACAGATGAATAATTCTTGGCAATATTTTTTCTAGATGCATTGCGATGGCTTTTGTGGCAATTTTATTATCAGTGTTTAGCAATGTTATTGGTGTCCAATTTTTCAAAAAAGTTAAGTTTTTTAATGTCTTTCTTGGGAATAAGAGAAATAATTCTGAGCTTTTGAGAGATTGATAAACTTCCTTTTTGAAAAGCATAGTTATAACTCTCGACTAAGAATTTTCCAAGCAAGTGCCAAAAATGTCGATAAAATTCAATAGTAAAGCCGTCAGATCCCGGTGTTTTATCATTTGTAAAATTTGTAATCGCTTTCGCACATTCTTCTAACGTTAAGGATCCTTCGCATTGTTCTGCGTCTTCCCTACTGAGCGTCTCAAGTCCATCAGATTCAAAGAGGAAGGAAAACATCTCATTTGGATTGATATATCATCATAAAGGATTGGTTTTATATAAGCATCTATAATGCAAAAATAGCTTTGAACTGGTTCAATTTTGTTTATTTTCTTGGCTTATCTAAAATATTGTGAAGAATTTCAAACCTGAAACTGATTGTTTCAATGGTATCCACATATCATATTAGAAACAGCTTTGTAGGATGCATGATTTAGATTGTTGAATTTTTGTATAACGTCATGTACATAGCAAAAATATACTTGATACAGAACAACAACACGATAGACTTGACTTGGTATTTCGAGCATCACCCGTGCATGCAATAACTTTGTAGCTTGACAGTGTAAAAACGTTCAGGTCAAAACAGACGGCATTTTTTACATTTAAGGCCTTCAAAGTAAAGTTTAAAGTTGAGACAAGGGATTTGTTAGTTTTCAGCCCAGTCCACATTTATTTATTTGTAATTTTTCAATCACCTAGGATTTTAAGGTTGACAATTTCCAAATCAATTTATAAACCTTAACAGTCATTGATTTCGTCTGGTTTGAAGATTTTGACGCTAATACACATGTTTTCATTTAAGTAATGATCCGCATAAGAAGGATAGTGCTGAACGGCAATGCACAATGGAATGTCAACTATTTTCATTGTTACAACTAGTGATCTCATTGGCCTAGACTCAAAAACCACTAAAAAGTTAAGGTTCAAGGTGCATTAAGTTTCAAGCATTAGGTTTCAAGTATTTTGAGACCCAATCGCACAAAATGCAATTTTTAAAATATATTGTATTTGGGGAACTTTATCAAAGAAGCAAAATTAGTAGCTATTGTCTTCTGCTATTCTGATTGGTTAAGCACGAACATTTCCTAACATATATTTGACGCAAATGGATTTTCTGTATTTTTATAATGAAATATAACATGAACCATCAGCCCCTTCTCTATTCTTTAAATCAAAGCTATTCTATGTGGGAAAGAGCCATTGCCGCAGAACAATGAAGTTTACTACAGTTCTTATGTGAAGCATTACTTAACATATTGCACCACATCTATTGTCTTTGGTTCACATTTTAGTTAGAGAGCAATTTATCAGCGAAAATTTTGCAGCTGTTTTTCAGTAAACCGCATAGGTCATTTTTCGATACAAAATTAATGAAGGTTGCTACGGTCAGTTTGCAGTTACGATTAAAGGTAACCCATGATTGAGTTTGCGATAAGGATTTTAAGCGATTTCTCAGTGAAAATTATAAGTTGTCTGTTTGTTTCCGAGTTCTAATTTTTATTTTCGTGTTAGTTTTGTCTGCTTACCAGTAAGTTTAAAAGCATTTATTCTAAATGGAAATCCAATGTCATTTGTATATATTTTTTTAATTTTTAACTTTAATTTCAAAAGTTTTAAGTTAAGGTGGCTCCATTGTTATTAATTTTTTCTGTTTTTTTTTTTTCGGATAGCTTTCAGTTAGAGAAATAGTTGTTTTGAATATAAACTACTCCGCATCTGAGCTCAGGCGAAGCTGACAAGCAGTTTTGTTAATGAATAGAAATGTGGAATTTATTCTAAGAATCTATGGATCGCCAAGCGTGACAAAAGTGTTCAAAAATAAAATATAAGTTGTGTCATTGAATATGTGCTGTACTGTGTAATAAATGGGTTGACAATTGCGCATATATGGTTTATAGTGATGTAAATATATGTAAATATATATGTAAATATATGTTGGTAAATATATATCTGGTCATATATATATATATATATATATATATATATATATATATATATATATATATAGCTAAATTTTTGAAAAGGTGGTCAACGAAAATTACAGCAATTTCACTACAACTAGCCCAAAGAAGGGTTTTTATGACCCCGATCAGCCCGAAAATCACAGAGAGGAGAGAGAAGATAGAAAGGAAACAAGGGCGAGAGAAAAAGACTAGCAACAGTCTTTAGTTTTTATATTGGGGGTTTTTAGAGATAGTTTTTGAACGACAAAAAAACTAGGCCAAGCATACTCACGAACAGTTACTTTGGGTGACACCCATTTCAAAAATCCAGACTCGATAAATTGATGATTAATCTCGAGATAGTCCAATTTTAGAAAAAAATTGTCGGGTGGTTTCCAAATTATCATCACATTTATAGGCATAGATCAAATTACATACAAAAATGGCAACAAGAGCAGCTGAACGCACGCTAATCAAATCCTTCTTTCTCTCAATCGGCCAAAGTAATCTTCCTCACTTTTTCCTCACTTTTTCATCACTTTTTCATCACTTTTTCACACACAATTTCAAATGGAATCAAACTACTATGAGATGAAACTGCATTCCCAAAGTGCATCGTTTTCTTTAGATATTAGCCAATTATTTCAATAGTATGTTTTTCACTGTATATATAATCCCCAAAACTTCATCCCCAAAAATTTCAAAAATGCTCTCATACATTGCTTTTAAACTTTGTCCAGTTGAAGCCCATGGTCTAATCAATTAGTCCACTAGCGGGTTTTACAAAAAATTCTCGTGGTCTTGAGAAACTCCGGGACTTGTGAATTTCGGAGGGTCACCATTCCGTCGCCATGGAAACACCAATGTAAACAAATCCTATACTCCCATAAAGTTCAATGTATTGTGTGTTTGCATGCAAAGTGGCTTGTCTTTTTATGAGCTACAACAAAAGATATGGCCATTAACATTTAAAGGTGTGGACTTGAGAAATGGGAATGAGCCTCCTTAAATTCATACATAGAATCGTAGTAACTAAGAAAGAATTATTCAAATTCGCTAGCTTTGAGTAAGTATCGGTGATTTAATTGACAGTTATAATTTCTTAAATTTATTTTCGTTAATTTCAATAAAGCTTTTAAAGTTATGAAACTCTTTCTCAGTGGATATTTAAGGCCATTTTGTCTGTTTGCCATTTCGTCTGTTTGCCATTTTTGCTCATAGATGTTCTCTGTTTTTACAAGATGTTATTTGTTTGTCAGTGTGAAGTTAGAAGTTCACTATAACATTTTGTTTAGTTTAGATCTTGTCACAAGTCACTTTTCTGTTAGGCATTTTCTTCGTTTTGTTTTGACCTTGATAATGGCTGTGTTTGTCAAGTTTTCGGTAAGGGGTTTAAAGCTACAAATCGATTGATTTTTGGAAATTGTAGTTCATTTGCCCGTTTCGGTTTTTTTCCGTCTGTCAATTATACAGTTATCAATAATTAAGTCCGTTTTTTTCTTTTCGAGAGTTGAAAGCAGGGTTTTTTTAAATAAAAAATGAAAGAAATCTTTTACATTTTTTGTCTGTTTCCAAGAGATTTTGCTTGTCTGTTTGCAGTGTGAAATTAGAAGGCCAGGTTATATTTGCAGTAAGGGGCTTGAATAGACTACTTAGTGGTTCATTTTGTCAATTCTAATTTGTTCTTTTTACTGTCAGCTTTTAACAAGGTTTTTAAATTAACTCGTAGTAAAACTCTACAAGGTTAAGTAATGCTTCACATAAGAACTATAGTAAACTTCATTGTTCTGCGGCAATGGCTCTTTCCCACATAGAATATCTTTGATTTTAAGAATAGAGGAGGGCGGATGGTTCATAATTATATTTCAGTATAAAAATATAGAAAATCCATTTGCGTCAAATAAATTTTGGGAAATGTTTGTGCTTAACCAATCAGAATAGCAGAAGACAATAGCTAATAATTTTGCTTATTTGATGAAGTTCCCCAAATACAATATCTTTTAAAAATTGCATGTTGTGTGATTGGGTCTCAAATCACTTGAAACCTTAAAATAATTAGACAAAATGCACCTTGAACCTTAACTTTTTAGCAGTTTTCGAGTCTAGACCAATCAGATCACTAGTTGTAACAATGAAAAAAGTTGACATTCCATCGTGCATTGCGTTTCAGCACTTTCATTCTTATGCGAATCATTACTTAACTCGTAGTAAAACTCTACAAGGTTAATCACAATGAAGTCTATTCTTGAAAATGATGAACTGTTAGCAATTCAGTTTTTTCTTATCTGTTATCAATAGGTGAATCTCTGTTTACAATTATTGCCTCGTCCGCATAAACATGCGAGTCTGATTCTCTAATCGAATTACATAAAATCAACACCGAATTTTGAAAGGGTATAACACAATTAGCTTTCCCTGGACATTTTAGCGCGACATACTAGATACTCTTCGCGATTGTGCTGTGGTGTTAAAAAGCTCAAACTTTTACAAAGAATGCATGCCTCATTAGCGATTTTGCTACCCAACAATTTTGCAGTCTTTGATAGCTGATAGCTGAAATTTCATTAAACATGACATGCAAAGAGCTAAAAATTGCATAGATTACTAACTGAAGTCAATTCGTGTTTTAGCATGGTGCCTTCTCTGCGTATAAAATGTAAACAATGACGTCAGCAAAGATTCCTCTATAAAGGTTTCAAGTTCAATTCTGATTTTTTTTTCAGCTGCTTAATTATACGTTGCTAGCATAAAATTCCTGCAGGATAATCATTTCACTCCAAAGTTTTAACTCTAAATGTAGTTTCGAGTTTTCACTTTCACAAGATTTCTCAGTGTAAATACTAGGCTGTTGTCAAGGACTTTACAGTTAAAACAACTCCCCATTATTGCGGCTCGTTTTCAGTTTGCAATAAATATTGTCATGTAGATTGGGGGGTCATTTCGTTTAGGGTACGTTTGTTATGAATTTTGGTCATAATTATTAAAGATCAGCAATAGTTTTCATTGACTTTCTGCAAATAAACGTTTTGCATTTTGTATTTTGTATTTTGTGTTCAAGTAGGTTTGTTATATCTGTGCATAGTTATCTGTTTTGCACTGCATTAGTACTAAGGTGTTTTGATACAGTTTTCTGGATACCATTATACCTACATTTTTCAGTCGGTTTTAAAGTGGTTCACCACTAGATGATTTTGAATTGCAGTTCGGTGAGATGTATTTTCTGGTAAAATCGATATTACCATGACGACGATAAACAATAAAAGTGAAATTTTGCGCGTTTAAGATTTTGCATTGAAAATCCCACATAGACATCTTAAAATACGGTGTATGGCATATAAATTTTTTTTAGGCTGTTGTCAAGGACTTTACAGTTAAAACATCTCGCCGTTATTGCGGCTCTTTTTCAGTTTGCAATAAATATTGTCATGTAGATCGGGGGGTCATTTCGTTTAGGGTACGTTTGTTACGAATTTTGGTCATAATTATTAAAGATCAGCAATAGCTTTCATTGACTTTCTGCAAATAAACGTTTTGCATTTTGTGTTCAAGTAGGTTTGTTATATCTGTGTATAGTTATCTGTTTTGCACTGTATTAGTACTAAGGTGTTTCGATATATAAGGTGTTTTCTGGATACCATTATACCTACATTTTTCAATCGGATTTTGAATTGCAGTTCGGTGAGATGTATTTTCTGGTAAAATCGATATTACCATGACGACGATAAACAATAAAAGTGAAATTTTGTGCGTTTAAGATTTTGCATTGAAAATCCCACATAGACATCTTAAAATACGGTGTATGGCATATAAATTCTTTAAGAATAAAAAATTCTGTGTTTGATTAACTATGGTTTGATTTCAAACCTTGCTCTTTATATACTGGTAATAAATTGACCAAGAGAAACACCGGTTTTGTGAAATTTCTTCAAGATAGTGCCTAAATGCAGCTTGATATCATGATGTCAAGCTACATTTTGACATTATCTTGAAGTAAATTCATAAAACCGGTGCTAATCTGTCGGTCCGTTTATTACTACTACACAAAGAGTAAGGTTTGAAATCAAACATACATACATATTTTTTTTATTCTTTTGAATTTATTTTGCCAAATACCATATTTTAAGATGTCTATGTGGGATTTTCAATGCGAAATCTTAAACGCGCAACATTTCGAAGTTTATTGTTTATCGTCGTCATGGTAATATTGATTTTACCAGAAAATGCTTCTTACAAAACTTCAATTAGTGGTGAAAACTTGAAAAAGATCGCTTAAAAGCCGATTGAAAAATGTTGGTATAGTCTCAGAAAACTGTATTGCAACACCTTAAAAGCAATTAACACGGTACAAAATTTGCTCACAACATACTTTTTTTTGCTGCATTTACAAAGCAAAGTGCCAAAATCGTAGGTATTTTGTATTTCTGATCGATTTTTTTTGTTTGAAAAGATAAAAATCAATGTTTCCAAATCCACGTAAAAACTTGTATTGTATCTATTGCAGCAGTCAAAAGCAATTTGTACCGTGAAAACTTGCCATGGATAAGGTCTTGAAGGACAGAAACAATTTATAGCTCAGAAAAAAAAAACTAGACCTACTACTCAGTACAATTCTTTCTCAGCGATTATTTTTAGTCAATTGCTTATTAATCAGAGTAGTTTACTCATCTTATTCAAATATTTTGCATGCACGATGTTTTTCCATGGTAAACGCTGTTCAAATTTCTAAAATTTTCCCGCCAAAAGACTTAGAAAAAATACGGGCGCCCAAAATACGCATGCGCCGTTTTTTTTTTAATTTTTACAAAGCTACTTTTCAGTATTGTATTTAATAAATATGCATGCACTGTTTTTTCATATTCAGTAATATTGTATTTAATAAATAATTAGAAGTCAACAATAAACAAGATCTTTCAGTTTCATTGTATTCTTTATTCCCTCTTTGCTTATTCAATAAGTTAATTAATCATTTAACTAATTAAAAGGTGTGACAAAGTTTTTCTTCCTATATATACTAAGTCTTTTGGCGGGAAAATTGGGAAAAATTTGCACAGCGTTTCCCCTGGTAACAATTTTGGCAAAAAATTAATAGGGCAACCCTTGAAAATTTTTTGATCAAAAAAGTATACAACATCTTGTGCAAAAAATTGTAACGATTTAAAGCTGGTTTTACAAACGGCACAAATATAAGGAAGAGAAACATACTTGTTCTTATGTTGTCCTCATTAGGAATTAATGCGAAATAATCACAAGAAAAATGACTAAGTTCTTTTCCTTGTGCTTATGCTGTGTCAAATTCCTACGAAGACAGCATAAGAACAAGTGTTTGTACTAATATTTTTGTCGCCAGTGGAAACCAGCCTTAAAACTTCACAATTTGTGCACGAGACAGTGTATACATGAAGGATATTAGAAGAAACATGGCAACCTATTAAAAGAATTCGTGAAAATTGTTTGTACACTAGATAAAACATTTTGGATAACCTAAATCAAAGCTTAAGTTCTCTTGTATATTTTAAAATAAGTAATTTTCGATTTTTCATAGCTTGCCATATTGCTTTTAATAACAAGACCTTTAACTATTGGTCAGTTTCCTTTGTAGCACAGAAATATGACGTTTTATACTAAGTTTGGAGCAAGTAAAATAATTTAGAGCATTCAACAGACAATTGCTTGGCTCCATTTTCTTCCTAGAGATCTTGTCGTGCACGAGATCAATTTATCACAATCGTTTTTTTAAATCACTGTTTGCTAAGTTTGGAGCAAGTGACGGAAATAATTTAGAGTATTCAACAAACAATTGCTTGACTCCATTTTCTTTATAGAGATTAGTAAACTGTGCACGAGCCCAATTTTTCAAAATAAAAGTTTGCAAAGTTTGAAGCTAGTCATATAATTTAGAACCTTCAGCAAACAATTGCTTGGCTTCACTTTCTTCCTAGAGATTTGTACAAGACCTATTTATCAAAATCAAACTGAAATGTTTCATTCTCAATCTGTGCTACATCGAATGCCAACAGAAAAACGTCTTTACCTCCACTTAGAAACTACATTATTTTAAGAGAGCCCATTTATAATACCCAATGTCTGGTTTCTTTTAGTCAATTTAAATTTATTATAGAAACAAACATAAATGGCCTAAATCAAATCAAGGGGTTATACAGACCATGAAAAATGGAACCAAAGTATAAATTATTCGTCTTTTTATAATGGGTTCTGTATCTCTTGTCCAAATTGAGGTAAGTAAATGTTTAATAAAATATCCGTTAACATCAAAACAGAAAATTTTCCTGTGGACTTAAAACAATTTACAATCTCTTAAGTTAACGCCAAGTTATTCTTTCTAAGTAATTTTACGACTGAATTGTTATTTTGTTCTGTATTTTAGTGTGTCGAACTTGTTCAAACAACTAACAATTCACAAACTGAGATCATAGGAAAAGATTTGCCAGTAGTTTTCAGAATCAGTTTCTTGCTAAAATGGTTTGAAAAGTGACCTTGAAGGATAAAAGATATTTGAAAACCCGAAACATCTTTTTCTGAGAATTTAACTTGAGTAACCTAGTAAAGAAGGCTAACTAAACGGTTAATGATTTTGTTTGAAATGTTTATGTAGTTGACTTCTAAACGTTATCAGTTGTTGTTCCTCAAAGGATAGTTTTTGGTTTGTATTTTCCTTTGGTCTGTATAACAAGTCTAGATTGTAGTTCTAAAAAGATCTCAGTGTTGACTGACGTTTCGACAACCTGAGCGGAAGTCATCTTCAGAGACGTGTAAATTGTAAGCTGTCATTAGTCAGTTTTACCATGATGTTATTGGCTATTGACACTCAAGTCTGTCCATGATTGGTGCGTTTCGATCCGTGCATCGGTTCAGTGGTGTTTGTTCTAAGTAAGTGGTCCATACTGCAGCTAACGTATTCGACGGAGTCCCAGTCAATTATGTGATTAGTGTGTAAGTGGCGGTTCAGCCAGTTGCAGCATTTGATCTTGTAGACTGCTCCTTGTCTGTCTCTAGGTTCGTCTTTGTCTTTAACATTGGTTAGTAGTTGTCGTCAAGTAGTACTTTACAATTCACATGACTCTGAAGATAACTTCCGTTCAGGTTGTCAAAACGTCAGTCATTGTCAACAACAGCAGTTCTTTTCAGAACTACACTAAATCGGACGATCACACTCGACTATTGATACTCCTGGGTTTAATAAACCATTTGCAAGGTCTATATTGAAAATTGAAAATTGAAAATTGAAAATCGAAAACACCAGACATCGGGCTTATAAACTAAGCTCCTAAATATACGTACGATCGACAAGAGAACACACAAGGCACTCAATCTCAGTAAAAAGCTACCTTATAATTTTTTGCATGGGCGACTGAGAATAATTTTCCGTGGTTAAGGTGGCTCGACTGAGTTTTTTGGCGACATAATATCCCAACTTTGAGCGGCTGATACTCCACTGTATGAGCTCGGTCAGGCAAGCTGCTTCACACATATACTAAAGATGACATTAACTTTCCAAAAAAGTAGATTGATTAACATCGGTATTACCATAACAACGATCTGATGACTTCATGGTTTTTGCATATTAGTAATTTTCTCAACATCTAGACCTAAACGTTTAAAACGACTGTATGCCGCTTATAGTCTAGGTGTAAGTCTTCAAGACTGCAAAGTTTGAAAATATTATATGAGAGCGTTTTCGAATAAAATTGGGTTGAATATTTTCCATCAAAAATTTAAAGATTTGCATTACTTTCTGTTAATTCGTCGACACCAGCGTTTTCCTGACAAATTGAAACATTATTTTCACCCTATATTATTGATGTGTCATAAAACTACATTCTTTGAAGGTTTCATCCTGTTTGCTTTAATAGATTTCAGTTGATGTGATCAGAAACAAAGTCTTAAATATGCTCATTCTACTCACAGAAGTAAAACTTTTGTTAGGGAAGCGTTTATAGAAAAACAAGTCGATGAATTCTTTTTAAATCTTTTGATCTAACGTTTGGCATGTAACGTATTCTCTCTGTAAATTTCAAGTGCATTGAATCATTTTAAGGGCGCGAAATAAAATTAAAGTGTAGGGGTCTTTTTCATTCGTCTTCCAAAGTTTCATTGCCGTATTATTTGTTGACGGCTGGTTTATTTCAGGACTTTCTCTTTTGTCTACATTCTACATATTTGTACGCTTTTGAATCAACAAGTTTGCCATTCCTTCCACACACACCCACATTTAGGGGCCGATTACATGGCGAATTTCAGCCCGGTTTCTTGAACAAATCTTCTTAAAACGACGTTTGCGATTACATGAAGAAAGTTTCAGCCCGGGCAAACGGGATGAAAAGCGAGCTCACCTGGGTAGAAAAGTGCATTTGGGCATGCGCAATGATTTGTTTTTAATGAAACAAGATGGCGGCGTGGGCTGTCAGACTGGGCTGAAATTCGCCATGTAATCGGCCCCTTAAACGTGTTACACGTGCGTGGCCGCAGCCTTATGTCAAGAGACCATTTTACAGTTGTGTGCTTGGTGACCTGGCCTTTGAGTGGAAGTGAGGCTGGAGGTGACCTTAGTGCTTTTCGTATGTAAATTTAGTTAGCATAA
>JAJLRJ010000014.1:19882592-19935092 GCA_024195265.1 Dendrophyllia cribrosa
TGAGGGTGTGTCTGGGGGCGGAACGCCACAAACAATGGTGTGCGTACAAGCGTTATTTTTTTTCGCGCCCTCCCATCGCGCGACTCGCGCTCCGCGCTCGCCCGCCTGAAAAACGCATTACCTGCAGGCTACTTCCCGATAGGCCTGGCTAAATAGAACCACGCTTGCCAAATTTCTTTTCTATAATATTCTACAGAACCCAAAACAAATAACTTCAGCATTTTTTTTTTCGCTTTTTATTTTTCTCAGATTCGTTTCAACTTGGTTACATTTTATGGTGAGTTGTCGATCCATGTTACCGATTTACGCGAACGATAAAAGAAAAATATGTGTATTCTTATTTCTAGAAGCGAGTTAAACGAAACATAAACGGACTGACTTGTATATATAGTCCTCTTTTTCAAAAGCGTGTTGGGCGAAAGGTAAATGAGAACATGTATATTCCTTGTTCTAAAAGCGAGTTACACAAAAGGTTTCTAGCAACAAAAGCATAAGTATACCTAATTCAATAAAGGTTGCTTTGGCAATTGGTCATTGGTAAATGGGCATTGACATTTGGGCATACGGAACATTATGCAATGCTTTGCTTGAGTGGCCGCCAAACAATAGTTTCCCAATGCCCAATTACCAATGACCAAAGCAAACTTTATTGAATTAGGTATACAGCTATTTCAATTAACGTTGTCGGGTGAAAAAGGCGAAAAGCCAAGACCACAAGGCAGTATGGGATTTTTGTGCAGTGGCTATTTAAAACTACCCATACTACCTTGCGGTCTTGGCTTTGAGCTTTCATCCGACAACGCTAATTGAAATAGCTGTATAAGCTGAAGCATAACAGATGTTCATGCAGTGAAAACGGGCCCGACACAAAATAAGCATAAGCGCAGGCATGACCATATAAGGATCAATCTATGTCACTGTTCGTTTTCACTTGACGCAAATTCTTATGCTAATGTCACTAAAACCAAAGGCTTTAGACTGCGTTACATAAACTTAAAAGTAGTGTGTCATGCATGCCAAACTTTAACTGAAAATAGCATAAAAAAGGATTTATTGTCACGTGTACTTGCCTCTTTTTCTGTTTAAACACAATAAAACTCTTCTTCTCTCTGGGGATTTTTATAGTAGAATATTAATTGTATAAAGCAGAAGCATTAAAAACTACGACTTCCAAATTGTTTATTACTATTACTATGTTCTGTACATGTGAATAAAAAACTTTAACAATAATAGTAAACTGTTTCTTCTAATTTCAGGTTTAATAGTTTGGGAGAATGAGACAATTTATAAAACAGGAAAATCTGTCTTGCAAAAACGCTCTTTTATATATACTCTACTCCAAGAAGGTACTGGGAGCCTTAAAGGTTCCATCAAATACATTTAAACATCAAGCATTCTGTTTTTGTAATCAAACTGACAAAGAATTTTTCATACTAAAGACAAAAAGCATTAAACTCACTTTTTCCCTGTAACTTAATTTTTGAGGTAATAACATCTATCTAGTAAAATATATAACTCATTAACATTAAGACGTCTTGATCTCAATGAACAGGTGTTCGGTTCACGCTTTTGCTTCGCTTGGATTTTTATGATCCCTTGAAAAACAAAAAACGCTGGTGTTCTTGTTCCTCGTGTGCGCAATCCCTCGCAATTCAGGGGCAAACACGCGCGAATCTCGTGTCGCTATTTGTACCCTTTTCACAGAGCCCCTTTGTATTTCGCCCACAAATTCGCATGTCAGTCGTATGTGACTCGTATGTACTCGTATGTTACTCGTATGTACTCGTATGTTACTCGTATGTTACTCTATGTTACTCGTATGTACTCGTATGTTACTCGTATGTACTCGTATGTTACTCGTATGTACTCGTAGGTCACCCGTGTGGTGTTCTAGTCACGATCCCCTTGAAGTATCTAAATGCGGAGTGTGATAATTTTAATATTTCAATACTGTTCACAACAGTTTCCGCCATGGCATTTTTCCTTGTTAACCAGTTCCGCCTGATGACATACGCAACAATGGATTGAATGTTGACACATTTCTAACACCTATAATCCATTTTTAATCTTGATCCGTTATAATTTTCCAATACAAAACCATATTCGATATCAATTTTTGCGCATTCTTAGCTGTCAGATCGATAAATTGGTTTCATTGTAGCGATATTTCTCTGTTTACAAACATTACGTCAAATTTGTTTTGTTATTCAAATTTGCCAACTATTAAACAAAAGAACTATTTGTTTCAACAGCCAATAGTTCGCTGGTTGGCACATTACTGAATAACAATAGGTGACGTAAGGAGAAATATCGCTATTGCCGAGACAAGGAGAAGAGTCCGTGTCTGCCACCAACATCATGATCTCATCTAAAGCTAAAGTGTCACTATGATCAAAAATATACATTTTCTGTTCTCTTCATATTTTGAAAATATAAGTATTCGTTACTTACTTGCGAAGTTTCAAGTCAAAATTCTTACGGGAAGTGCCATTATTTTAACTTTACATTTCGAATTCGGCTTCCCGCCATTACTCAATTCAAAAATGACCGGGACCGAACCCTGAGAGTTGGATCGAGTTGGCCAAAAGATTTTGTGACGTCAATGACTCACCACGTGCCTTTTGGCTTTGTTGTCTGTGACCCGCAGGGAACCGCGTTGAGTCATTGACGTCACAAATCAAGTCACGTGTAAAAGATCGCAAACCAGTAGAACATGGGCTCGGATTTATGAACGGAGTAATGGCGGACGGATTTTACGTGATTTTCGTGGGTTTTCGGCCAGCTATTTCTGGGTTGTGTAAGAATATATCAATCTAATTTATAGCAATTTGCATTTGTCTAAACCTATTAGATACATTTGCGTTAAAAAAAGCGGAAAAGAAATACAGAAATTTTCGTCGTAGTGGCGAACTCTACAGATCAGCTTCTGTATTGTTATGTTGACTCACTTTCATTATTTTCAATTAGATTACTTTTCCCAGCCTCGAATAGCGTTTCTTTGCTAATTTGCAGGGCAACTGTATTTAGGTTTAATATGTCTGAATAAAGTTTTTGTTTTATTGTTGTTTGTTGTAGAGGAAAAATGATAGAAATAGAGCAAACATTAGCCTTTTTTACACCGATTGTTTTTTTTTTCTCAAAAGTTTAAGGTGTTCCACTGACTTATTTTGAAACAAGCAGTTCACCTTAATGAAAACAATCTCGTTTGATGGGCGTGGCTCAAACATATTTTTACCCCAAAGAGGTACCAAGTTTATACAACACAAGCAGGAGCCCATTACTTGGAGCCTCCATATGTGCTGTACCCTTGAGTCAACCCTTTCCCGTAAAGAATTATTTTTAGAACAGGCTTTCCAAAGCATATGTAAAGGAGCATTACTGAGCTGCGCTCTGATTGGTTATTACCAACAACGCATTAGGGCGTGACAAATTTTCCGCGAAAACTATTTCTATAAATAACTTTTCATCGGAAAGGGTTGACTCCAAGGGCTTGTATGGGAGATGGAGGCTCCAAGTAATGGGCTCCTGACACAAGACATATTCTGTCATATTTTTTCAGCTCATTACCCTAAAAGGTACCGCGATAATTCAAACCATGGTCATTTTAGATTTCAGCACCCTAAGCGGAGCAATCTACAAATTTTGACCCCTAAAAGGTACGACGAGCACCTCCGTCATTTTTATATCGGAGTCCTCCCATCCTCTACCCCTCCCCCCCCCCCCCCCTCCCCCGAGGAGGTACTAACCAGGTTAAAGGTACACTGTAACGCATTCGCATGCGCGGACCAGGCTCATTTCCGGTCTACTTGAAAACATTTGGGTGCCATAATGATCTTGGAATCGGTAGCAAAAAATGCTCATTTTCAGCGTAATATGCGATGATTTTCAAAAAAAAAACAGATATGTTTTATGGTGGACGGGAAATAGTTCTTTGGGACGCAAATCACCAAATTGCCTTGACTCCGTCTTATGAAGACGAAGGCGCCTTTGTAACAGTGTTCCTTTAACTATGATTATGACGAATTCTTACTTGAGACACAATGAGCAGCTGTAACGACCCATCTCTCGGCCACAAGTGACCCACCGCAGCGGTGTTTGTTCTCTCTCGTATTCCAGAGGCTAACTTGCCAGGGGTGAGAGCCTACCACAACCATCATACCACCATCTATCCTGCCACGATTGTTACGTCTCAGAGTTGTTCGGCCACAAGCTAAAGAACACAGTCAAATTACCTTATTAACACCGCTTTCTATGTGATCGCTACGAGAAATGTGAAGACAACCTAATTTTAAAGACTTTGCATGAGTTGAAGCTCGTTGAAGGCCGTCACGAGAACAAGATTGTGACTGAGATTCATACACAGTGTTTCAGCTCAGGAATAAATCAGAGGTCTCTAAGAGCCATCTCGTGAATACGAAACAACTAAGGTTAAGTTCACTGATCGGTTTTAATTTTCCATACTGAGTTTTAAATAAAAAAATTGAAGAGTAAAACAGATTTAAAACGACCAAAACATCTTAGCGTAGCATAATATATGCATCGTATGAAACAAGACTGTCTAGACAACTGAATGACGTAATACGCTGGGGAATTCAAAAAGTTTACGCATGATGGAACGAGTGAAAATCTGCATATCTGTTCCCGTATACTGTATCTCGCTCAACGCTTTGCGTATTCACTAGATAAAAACTAACCTGTATTAAGCGGCTTCAGTACTTCAAGGTATGCGTGCGCATGTTTGCTGCCTGCCTTGTTTGTTGCGTTACAAACATACCAACCTCTATCTTCCCGATAAACACGCAGAATCTGTAGACCACTCTTCAAGAAAGCAAAGTTGTCTCCAGTCACACGTTTTCCTTCCTTGTACCACGTGATCATTGTATCTGTCGTCGAAGCGGAACAACTAAACATGGCGTTTTCTGTTTCTCTAACAGTTATGTTGCTTGGCGTTTGCCGAAATTTTGGAGGAGCTGAAGATGAAAAGGAACAATGACACATCATTGATCTTGTCACCATTTGTCATGCATGCGACATAAAATAGTTCAAATGCTTTCAGTCACAAGTCAACTAGTATCACGATGTTTGGCTGTGATTGGTGCAACTCGACCATTTCGAAAAAATGCTAAGTGCTTTATGTAATAACGTTATTCTTTTTTATCACTTACCCGGGTCATGCGGTGGTAACACCCGAAGGTATGCGCGCGCTACTCTGGTCCCTGCCCTGTTCGTTGCATTGCAGACGTACCAGCCTTTGTCCTCAAGTTTCACCTGAAGAATCAATAGACGGCCCCTGAAGAAAGCAAAATTGCTTCCAGTAACGGCTTTCCCGTCTTTAAACCACTTAAACCATGTGTCCGGGGACGAAGCGAAGCAAGTTAACAGGACGTCTTCTGTGACAGTAACAGTCATGTTGTTTGGAATTCCATGAAATCTTGGGGGAGCTGATAAAAAAAAAAATACAGAAACGGGTGATCACATTATCACTAGTTCCCTCGCGGCTCAATACGGAGTGCTACAACCTCGAATAAAACTGTTGAGACAGTTTCATCTGTTTTGTAATTTTGCGCCATAATTTCGCATCAACAAACTAAACAAATTGCCCCCCCCCCTCCACCCCTATACAATGTTGTTTTAGACTGAAAATTGGCCCATACAAATCCTGTGATTTCCAAAATAGCATAGAAAGAGGGGAGGTTGGGGGGCACACAGTTATATAATAGCATGTGAGGGTTATTTAAGGACCATAGAGAAATGTGAATGCAGTTTCAGTATGTCTCAACACGTTTTGTCCGAGGGTGTAGCTATTCACGTCATTCAATCTGGCTGGAAATTAAGGTGGTTCCAAGTAGTTTTTTGGGGTCACACTTCCCTTTTTGAATGCGCTTATACATATTATTTTAGTTCAATGAATCTGAATTTGATAGCAGATGTTAGGCTTGGATGAAAGTTTTGGACGATGCTCTTTTTATGCTAATCAGCGTTTCTATAGCAACGGTAAACAAACATGGCGAAAAACAGTTTTTCCTAAATATCTTTCGATTTTGGGGCTACCCGCGACAACCGAACAAGTGCGCTATAATCTTCACAATGTAGCACACTAAATGGGGAAATTTCAAACAAATTAAACAGTTCGATTTTGAATCAGAATTGCTGAAACATTTTAGCATGTGTTTTACATATAAGCGGTCAAAACATTCCATAGGACTCACAAATTATCATTAAAATTACCACTGAAACTTTCCTCAGACTTAAATTATTACTCACTGCAAAAAGCTCTGACTAACTTCTTGTCAATAAAGAGATCGAGCTTTTCATTTAAATGCAGTTTTGCTTGACGTTTTCACTCTTTTAAAACTGCATTCGAATGAAAAGCACGATCTCTTTATTGCCTACTTGGAGCCACCTTAAAAGTCAGACTAAGCTGCAAGGAGGCACACTACTCCCACCCCCTCGGTATCGCCATTACCATACGCACGCGCACAACCGGTTATTTTATGTGGGGTCCCCCCATTCTCGTCCCCAGAGCCTTCGTTTCGTTTGGTCAGCGGAAAAAACGAAGGGCTCTGGTAACAGTGCCTTCCGGATGTCGTAAAATCCACGACATCCGTTAGCGCATGCCTAATGCATTAATGTACTATTGCGCTTGCTCAATGCCAGAAACCGGAAATAAAAAAACCTTTCGTGTGTGCATTCTCGTCCCCAGAGCCCTTGTTTCGTTTGGTTGAGCTCTGGAGACGAGAATGTTGTGTGTGTGGAATGACACCGCGGCAGAACGCACTGCGCATGAGTAGAAAACTGAGCATCCGGTGAATTACGCATTTCCGGTGACATACTGTAATCCCATGTAAATGTTGTAGTTAATGTTTTTATCTCGGGTAATTTTTATTTTTCCATTGTTTTTGGGTATGGTAATATATGCTCATGAATTTGAAACAAAGGAAAAACAAAAATTACCTGAAATAAAAAATGAACTACAACATAAACAACATAAAACTCCCGTACCGCGAAGTTTGAAAACAAAAAGTAAGAGTTATAAAACAAAGGTAGAGAAAAAGTTTGTTTCGTTGAAAAGTTTTTTCATCGTTCAAGTTTCAAGCGTTTGCACCAAGGGCTTTGGTGTTTGCACCAACAACGAAATATGAACAAATAATTTTTGCATCGCATTTTTTCACAAAAAACAAGTCTTCACTCCATCTCGAAATGTATTCATGCAAGAACCGATCGTGTACGTAGCATAATTTTCTTCGGTTTTGGTCCTTTCATCATTGCATCTAGAAAATCTAGGTCTGTTGGTTCATGCAGAAGTGTTGTGTTTAACGGACCGGAAGTGCTTGAAGTTTACGCATGCGCAAACGTTCTGCCGCGGTGCCGTGTGGAATGGCGTTCCAAAGGACTGAACAACACTTAACAGGAAAACATCGCACTGAAAAAGAAAGAAGAAAAGCTTTACGTGCTGCTGTTATTTAGAAGAAAGATTGTCTTTGTATTTTGCCTACTGGTTTTAGAAATTCCTCGATAAGTCAACCGATTTCTTTCGTTTGGGAGCTGTGTATTTATCGTTTCGCCACTGAACACTATCATATCCGACCAAATCAGTTGATGGGACAGCTAAGTTTGTTGATGGACACGCTGTGGTCATTGATTAAGAAATATCGAGGAATTTTTGTTTTGCATTCGTTTTATGTTATTTTAATTGGGCGTCGAGTGACCTTCGTTTCCCTAGATTTGTATTTCAAGTTGTAGCAAAGAGTACTGCCTAATAAAGAAAATATAACTTGCATACGAGAGTGCTGATAGCGTTGTTGTTGTTATTTAAAATGGGTAACCTAGTGGTAATATTTCTTTTCACCCTTGGGCTTTCTTCAGGATTTCTGCCTCTCCTGTAATTAATACTTGTCCCTGTTACAAGCAACATACTTCTTTAATATTCGTGGCCGCTTATAGCTTCGTATTCCAAGACACATACTGATTATTTTTTGAAACGAATCGCTCATATTTAGCGATAATCAGATCCCGTTATACTTTGAAATTTAACAGCCGTAACTTTACCTGCTAAACCAAACAAAACTGGGTGACATTGGTCGTTGAATGCGTTGAAATTAAAACGTTGGTTTTGTTGATGTGGTCATAGGAATTCAACATTTAAAATTCAACCGGAAGTAAAACCTTATGCGTAGAGGCGTAAAATTTTTTACCTTGTTGCGCATTCATTTTTAAACGGCCAATGAAAAAATTCAAATTTTCGTCCGTTACCAGAGCTACACGAGACGCAATTTAAAAAAAACCGTGGAGCTCTGGGGACGAGAAAGGGGTCCCCCTGCCCCATCCGGGTTAAGTGGTTGTAAGGTACATGAAATGGAATGAAAGCACAAACCACTTACCAAGGCACTCAGGAGCCTTGTCACTCCAGCTGCCATCATTCAAACACGTGCGTTTCACAGGCCCAAGCAGAACGTACTGAGGGAAACACGTGTAGCGTATCACACTGCCTTGTGGGTAATCTTTGCTCTTGTTTGAAAAAGGGGTTGTGTTGCCATTTGGAGGGTTACCTGGGTCTGGACAGCGACTGGAAGTAACTGAAATCACTACAAGAGTTAAATGTAATCCTGGTAGTCAATGAATTAAATCAAAGGAAATAAAATACACACTGCGGTTATAAACATGACAAAACAACGCGTGTTGTAAAAAACTTTGATTAATGACTTGACGTTTCGTATGCTTTAACATACATCTTCAGAAGTGATGGTTGGATATAATACAATAAAATGCTATGGAGAAAGACTGGAACCTAACTTCGTTGTTTTGTCATGTTTTGTCATGTTTATAGAAGTATTATATTATCTGTAGTTTTTCTTGTTTAGTGTGTTCTTGTAAAATGTATATATCTATTGTTGAGTAAAATAAAAATTGTATTGTATTGTATTGTATAACCGCAGTGTGTATTTTATTTCTGTTAAAGTTGAAATGGCCGAAGAATAAGAGTTTTTTACGATTGAATCAAAGGGTTCTCGTGAATACGAAACAACGTAAAGTTAAGTTCACAGATCGGTTTTAATTTTCTATACTGAGTTTGAAGTCAAACAATTGAACAAATTTAAAACGACCTAAACATGACCGAGATTGTAGCTTTCACCATAGTTCATATTCTGCAGATCCAAATCGTCCGCTGTATTCGGTTACTCTTGAATCTCATAACCTCTGGCCTAACGTTAGAAGATCTTCCTGTTTACGGAAATCTATGCTCCCATCATTGATGTTATCAGCAGAAAGCCAAATGACCCTTTTACTCAAAGACTCTCAAAGACCGCCGCAGGAAACTACTGCTCATCAGTAAGAACATAAATAAAACATACGAAAGCCACAGGAAGAAAACTGAGTGGAATCTGCGATTCTCGCAGTGTGCTATCAACTTTAGCAGTTGAAAAAGCAACCTGAAAAAAAAAAATTCAGGCTTGATCCCGTTTAAGCCTGAATTTTATTTCAGGCTGCTTTTTTCAACTGCTTAAGTTGATAGCACACTGCGAGGATCACAAATTTCACTCACGTTTATCTGCAGTTCACATGTATGATTTTGATATAATTATATTTATATTCATAGGAAGAAAACTGCTGCTTAATAACTTTCATGGTCATATCACTCAGAGAAAAAAAAAGAGAGGGAAAAAAAAATAGTGTCTCACATGATCGTCTCGCAGTATAGTTCGATCGTATAAACCACAACGTTGAAAAATATACTTACCGTAAGTAGAGACGATGCATGACAAAAAGAAAGTACGAAATAAATTCTTGCAACCGTTCATCAGTGGTTCTTGCCTCGCTTCAAGGTTGCACTACAAATGATTTTCCATGACGTTTTTCGTTTAAGGAAGTTATTAGGTTTCAAGCACCAAGGTCACGCCAAAAATGAAAAGAAAACTGGGTCACGAACCGTGTAATATTAACGTTTATTATTCGACTTATTGTTTGTGAGGAGTTCCTTGGCTCCAGGGTGGGTGTCTTCCAGATTGAGAAGAATGAGTAGGTAGACTGTGGTATGTCGAGCGTAATTGTGTTGAAACGCCCTGTGGGTGCTTATATGCGCGACTTCGGTGTGTGTACATCTCAACTATAACATATTGAGCTAGCATACGCATTTTAGGGTTTTATGTGCCTTTTCTGGGGGTTTTAAGAGTAATTGTCAAAAATAACGACTTGGGAACCCTGTGTTTTCTTTTTGCCTCAGATAAAGAATGCGGCCGTACGGCCAAACGCCTCCACTTGAGAAGTGCGAACAACCTGATTTGAAACACCTTTGGGCTATGCTTCAAAACGGTATATGTCCCCAAAATTCCCCGAGGGGAATAGTATGCTGTCTCGTTCAGGCTCGTCAGCAACTACCGTATTACACCTTAATGTCCCGGTTTAAAGACACAGAAACTATTATAAATAAGAGAATTTCAGTCGAATAGGTGGTTTTCACGTTACGTCACGGCGGCCATGTTGGTGCACACCTACAAAAGAATTTTAATGAACTTCTTTTGTTATGTGCACCAACATGGCCGCCATGGCCTTTGTCATTTGAGTCCCACAGGACTGAAGGTCACGTGAGTGAAAACCATCAATAGAGCAGTTTTTAAATGGGTGTGGTAAAACCAAAACCACAGTAATTACTCTGACCAATCACAGCAGTCGTAAACAATCCAATGAACCAATGCAATGAGAGCCCGAAGCAATAGGCCCTTTCCATAACGCCATAACATGATATGCATAACAATAGTGCCATCCAGTCACGGTTCAGTGATCGGAATGTTCGATGTCTATTCATTGTTTTCGAAAGCCTACTGTTCTCCATGCCATCCAGTCACTCATTGTTTTGACATATTTGTGACGTTATGCAAAGGACCTATTACATGTCGGCGGCATCAAGCGCGGGAAAACGCGTGCGAGCAAGTCGCGATTGGTTTTGGTTTTACTTCTGATTGGTAGAGAAAGTGGCGCGAGATTTTTTAGCCAATCACAAAGCGTAGCAATGAAAAACCAAAGCAATTGTGTAATTACTTTTGACACTCAATTGAAAACTGCTCTAACAGATCCATTATTCGATGGTTTAACAGATAATACGTGCGGACGTTGTACTCATTAAATCAACGAAACTGCAGATACCGTGAACGATCTATTGCGTCACATTGGATCAATACAGACAGTTATAAGAACAGACCACTGCAAGGACCGATCAGACAATATGGAAAGGCATTCTCTCGAAATGGCACTACAGTCGGCCAAACCTGACATGATCAGCGCTCAAAACTAGAAAGCAGACGCAGACAGCTGTTTCGGGCTTTTTGGCCCTCATCAGTGCACCGTTGCTAAAAAATAACGAGACCCGAGTAACACTTCACCTATCCCATAGTTCTGAGCGCAGATCATGTCAGGTTTTTCTCGCCCCTGCAGGGCTCGAAAAAATACTACGCAACTCGTAAAATATCCGCGCGTATAATCTGTTGAGCCATCGAATAAGGTGTATTTATTATATGAATTTCAGTGAAATACAAAGATTTCTCACACAGTGAAACAAACATTTCTCGACACATGTAAACTGAAGATGCAATTTGAAGAGCTGTCCACGGTTGCAATCCTACTTTATAGGTTTCTGTCGTGATGGTGTCTCGCAAAGTCTACGTTTTTACGTCAGTCAGATCAGCCCTGCAGTTCATTGGATGTTTGTTCATTTTTTGGCTGGTTAGGTCTCTCGCAGATCCTACGTATACCGTTAGCAGCACTATCGTCTGCGGTCCTTTGTAGATTTTACTTTTAAAAGATGCTGGCCTTTAATCGAATATTTTTGGATCTTCCTCTGAAATCTTCGGCAATCTTCGGAACATTTAATTAGATTTAAGTAGTTACAGTCCTTTTATTTACTGCACTTGAGTTTCTTGGTGTCCACTGATTCAACATGCCGGAAATGTTCGTACAACCTTCGAATGGTATTCGGAGAATTTTGGAAAATCCTCAGAAAATCTTCGGAAAATTGCTTAAAACTTCGTAATTAATTAGATACAATATACATTTATACAATAAACAAAATAATACATGTCTCCTTGGAGATACGAGATTTCTCTTCGAGTGTTCAACGAGTGTTCAACTAGAGATACTAGGAACTGCTCAGGGGGAGGGGCTGGGGGCAGTTTTTTGTGCAGCTACAAGTAACTAATTGAAAAGTTTCAAGATTTCTTAGCCTATTTAGCTAGATGCTTCAACACTCTAGTTCAAGTTCAAGTTTATTATTCACACTTATTCAATTACAATACAACAATAAGGAAAAAAAAGTAAGAACAGAGCTAACGATCGCTAACTATAGAGCGTTTTCACTCAGTCCCGTGGGACTCAAATGACAAAGGCCATGGCAGCCATGTTGGTGTTCCTAACAAAAGAAGTTACTTAAAATTCTTTTGTACGGGAACACCAATATGGCGGCTATGACGTCAAGTGAAAACGCTCTATACATTGAATTAAACATAACAAAGGAAAAAGTGTGTAGCAGCCAAAGGAGCCAAGCTTTCGAGTTGGCTACTACCACAGAGCGATTACAAGTGGGTGGAGGGTATACAGTACTTTTAGAAACTAGTTATGAAGCTCTGGCTAAATTAATCACATTGAAAAGGAAGAGTATATATGAGTTATAATAACTATTTAAATTAAATAATTAAATAAATAGAGCTAAGTAATAAAGTTGTTCAACACGCCTGACTGTCAAGTAGAAAGAGAATTTTCAAAGCACATTTCTTCCGCATGAATTGTTTTCTCTGCTTCCCTTTTCATGACCTTTTTCTCAGCTTGTTGATGACTTTTTCCCAGCTCCAACATTATTATCGCATGGCCCGTCCCTGCATGGCCGTTGAAAGAAAACTATCATTATTATCAATATACGCGGCCAAATAAGAAACTGCCTTCGAGAAAACACGCGTGAGTGGCGGGCGATATTGAGTTTGACGGGCTGCAAACGCATTTACGGCCCTGTTTCTGTTGAACATTTTTTTCTTATTAAATGAATTTGTACGATTTGGCCTTGTGTATTGATAATAATGATAATCACATGACTTTTGTCGGGCATATAGTTTATTTGTGTCCCTCGTAGCATCATTTGCACCCTCGCTCCGCTCGGGCGCAAATGATGCTACTCGGGCCACAAATAAACTATATGCCCTCTAAAAGTCATGTGATTGTCCTATTGTCAAATGAAATAGTCTGATTACGCAACAGTAACCCGAAAATGAAGTAAACCTACGAAAATTTCATTTTGCGAAACGAAACAATCAATCTTTTGTTTCAACTATTATTTTGAAACCTCCTATAATGAGTTACATGTACAGTGTTTAGCATAACGCTTAGAATGGCGTTTTACTGCTTTACCATTTTAGTGCCTTTGACACGCAAACTTATATACCTCCACCGTGGTACAAGAGGTTTTTGCGATGTTGCAATATTTCGGAAATATTTTACATCTAATAGATAGCCCGCGATATCCTCTACAAGATAAGGTAAATATTATGGGTTGTAGCGCTGCTGGGGGTCCGTGACGTCATCCAAAATGGCCGCCAAGATGGCCGCCATCTTGTATTTTACTAAAAATTCAAAACTTTTGGAAAAATGCGGAAATTGCAAATATTGTCTGCTGGAGTTGCAAAATAACATACAGTTAAACATTTTGATGTTTTTGGTAGCATTTTATATGTTTTTTTTTCACTGAAAAAAGGTAAAAAACATGAATTTTTATTAAAAAATGGCTTGACAACATGTTACTTATGACGTTATATCTCGTTACCATAGCAACCGAAAATATGGAAATATGGGAGAAAAACCTTAAGGAGGGGGGGGGGGGGGGGGGGGGGGGGGCAACTTCACCTGTACGACCGAGGATTAAAGCATTTCTCCCGAATTTATTAGCTGCTTTCAGAATTCTTCTTTCCGAAAATCCTGGCTGACCTTATTTCGACCAAAAACGACATTTTTATCCCTCTGAAAATAAGAGGCGTTACCACAGGTGAACCAAGCACAATATGCAAGTAGGGAAACTGAGTACTAGAATTAAGCTTTGTTTAGTTTGTTTTTCTTTGCTTCTATCACGCCTTTTGCAAGATCCTGGCCATAATTATCAAAACACGATATTTCAGCCAGGACAGTGTCCCTTCAAGATCACATGGGTCTCCGAACAGATTTTCACTGAAACCGGTTGGGTGCTCTTGAGTTTTATCGACATTCAAAGCTGTTTCGTTCTAAAAGTGAGTTTAAGTCTATTCTAGTGCTATTCCGCTATTGTCTCGGTGTCTGCCAGTCCTCCTCGCTGCATTCCTGATATCAGTTCACACTGTAGTTTCCTGATCATGGGCGGCAATGCCTGGTTGGTTGTCATTGTTTGGCGATTCTGCATGTCCCTTGATGGTGTAGGCTCTCTGGTTTGATGTTTGTGTAATGCTGTGGATCAAATTACCTGACTTACAGCGAATTATCCTTTGAAATTCTCTTCTGAACAAAGGATTCATTCCCGCGTAGATAAAAGGATTGACGGTGTTGGACAAACCCAAGCAAAACGCACATAGCAATTCCACATTGCGTGGCATGTTCGCTACAATACGAAGCCGTGTCAAGACAGTGATGACCCAAAGGGGGACCCAACACAGTACAAACGCGAATACTACAACAAACAACGACCTGCTAATTCGAATGTCATGTGAGCTGATGCCTGTATTTCCTGGCTGTGAGTGAAGAGCTTGCGCCACTCCCATGTTGTGTTCCCGAATCTTTTTTATTACCTTCCTGTAGCTGAATATCGTGACAGCTAGTGGTATGATAAGAAAGAGTCCAACCACGATAACGAAACGGATAATCGTACCTGATAAGGAGAAAGGGACGTTTAAGCAAGCTGTATAACCCGGCTCGAAGCGAGCTTCTCGTAAACCGATGATCCGAGCTATCAACTGATAAACGCCTACCAGCGTCCACGCAGCCGCGAGTAAGACGCAAGACTTTCTTCCCGAAAAGAAACGTTTATACTGTTGGTTGGACTTGCATATTTTCACGTACCTGTTAAGCGCCATCAAACCCATAATAACTGGTGAAACTTTTGCCAAGTATGAAGCGATAAACGCGTTTATTTCGCAAAGTGTTTCTCCAAAAGGCCATCTACCGGAGATTAGGACTCCTGTTGACATAGGTATGACGACAATAGCGGACAGCAAATCGCTCACAGCCAATGCGATGATGTAAAGGTTTGTCGTTGTACGGAGCGTTGGATTCCTGTAAACCGAGATACAAACTAAAATGTTGCCTGTTAGTGAGAGAATGTTTAACGCGATCATCGATCCAGCTTCCAGGACTGTCAAAACGAGACTTCGGGAGCTCAGCTCCTCCGCCATCTTCACCATCAATGCTTGTGTCGAGGCTTGTGATTACGTTAGCTGTCTTTATATACAGGGCGTCAAGAATTCACAAACACCTGTCCAATTAAAAACTTCGCACGCGACCTTCTCAGATGCTAAACTATTACTGCCCACGCGTACGGCACACGGAATGTAAGCGTCTTACACTGCCGTCCGTTCACTGTCGGTTCAACAAATTAAACCTCTCCACTCACAGGCAGACCAAACTCACGTATCGAGCGGTCGGTAAGTGTTGCGTAAGACTACTTGTTGATCTTTGAGATCAGAAACCGAATTATGAGGCTTTGTATGGAAAATGGTTATCACTGGGTCGATTTTGCCGTATTTGAGCTTAAAATTCAGTAAATATACAAAATAAAACTTACTTTTGCCATTTTCCGTGTCCCTTTGCATGTCTTGTCTTGTTGTGGCCTTAGGAACGAAAGAACAGGATAACAAAAATCGCCTAAAACACCACAACAATACACACGGAAACCAGTAGTCTTACGCAACATACGTGAGTTTGGGTTACCTGTGCTCCACTCAGTACAAACATGACACGGCAAAATGACGTCCCCAAAAAAAACACAAATACGAAAGGCGCAAGTGTTTATCTATACATCGCCAAAACAATTTAGTCTGACATGTTAATTTTGTTTTTTCTATAATTGAAATTATAGTTAAAATGTTTTGCTGCAGGCGGGTAACTCTGAATAAAATAATCATTTTATTAAAAAGAAACAAACTATAAAACGCGGCTTAATTGACTTTGTACATCTGTTTGGCCGGAAAACACACGCGCCTAAAGCCGCGTTACGGCGTTAGTTATAGAAACTACGCGCACAAATTGAACGACTTTCACGCGCAAGCACGAATGAGTCGAAAAAGCGTTTTTTATTTTCTTGACGAAATTTGCGGTAATGATCTTAATAGTTCATTTCTGTGAAAAAAGAAACACGCGGAATAAGTATTTTATTATAAGCTCTATTTTGTTGTTTTATAACTGAAAACATGAAATACAGATAAAGTTTTGCTCCGTTGATGAAATATGTAAATGATCTCAATTGATGAAAAAGGCACTAATAAGAAAGTTCAGTGAATTAAGGCAAGCGAAATTCGTATGCCGGACTAATAAAACACTAAGTGAGAGTGGATCTTACTTAAATTTGCAGGTGACCAAGCTGTTGTATGAATACTGTTAACTTATAGTATACGTGCCACGCGTTTTCCGTGTGGAGCAAGGAAATGGGAGACGTCTGCTCTCAGGCTACTGTTTCGTTATTGAATTATTGCATTCAGCTGGTGAAATAGTGGCGCATCTTTGTTTAAAAAGCTACAAGCATAAGCTACAATACGTTTACCGCTAAGTACAATATTAAGACTAACTACCTAGAGTTTTACAAGGTAGTGTCAGCATTGAAACAATTCATGAAAAAGTGTTCTCCAAACCTAGTAAATAATCCTACTCTAAAAGGTACTGCTGAAAATGTACTATCATCATCGAATGTTTGCAAGACTTTCTACAAATGTATCATTGAAAAAAAAAAGCCTCTATCTCCGTAAAAAGCCAAGGCAAATGACTTTCTGAAGACGATATAATTGGAAATGTGGAGGTGAATTGGGAAAACACCTATCGTTTGCCCTTTTTATGTACAACAGAAACAAAGCTAAGAGTTTTTCAGTTTAAATTTTTACACAGACGGATAGCTACAAATGAGTTTCTTCATAATAGGCGTAAAAGAGGTAGACTCTTGTTCTTTTTGTGGAGATTGCACCGAAACTCTTATACATTTGTTTTGGAACTGCACATATACCCAGACTTTCTGGAAAAGCGCTAGTTTCAATTGGATTTCCCAAAATCTTACTCTGACGAAAGTAATTTCCTTCTTCCCTTGCCCTTTGCCTTGGCTTTATTGATAGTATATCAAACTCACTACTTCATTACTTTCTTCGCATTGCTAGACACTATATACACACTTGCAGACTAAGAAACGCCCTCCCTAAGTTACAGGTGTACATACAATCTACTATGAACTCTATGGAAATTGAAAAACAAATAGCTCTTGACAACAATAATATAACTTCTTTTAAGAAGAAATGGGCCACTTTTAAATACTGCCCCGCCCCAACTCCAGAGAAATAATTAAAACTGTAAGTTTAAATGAAACAAAGCTCACGTAGATACTGAAAACCGAAGCAAGGTCACCCAGTCGGACATGTTATTCTTATGTGGAAAATATTTTATGTAAATAGGGTAAAGTATTATGTAAATAGTACTAGTGTTGTTTTGAGATATGTTAAATGAACTGTAAGTAGTGTTTTAAGTAACGTTTGAAATGTAAATTTTGTAGTAAGTAACTTATGTACTAGAGTAGGTGTAGTATGAAGTGTAAGCTTGTGTGATGTATTATTATGTAAATAAAAGAGTCTTTTTTGCAATATTAAAAGTAGACGAAATCTCAAAACATTTGGAGAAGAAGCCGGTCCAAGGTCGACTTATAAAGATATAAATGTTGTTCAGCCGTAATATGCCACACCAATTTTTCTGAGCATGAATTTTTATTACGTCTTGAGGCGTGCAACTGAGAATTCGAGATTCTGCGAGACACGTATTTCTAGTTTGATAGAGCACAAGTACGTGGAAGTACGTAGAGAATAAGGTTAGTTGAAGAGAATTATGAGCAGTGTGAAGGGTGTGAATTCGAAAGATTTATTTTTTTATATATTGCGTCGACGAAGGAGACGCTTCCTAATCTTGTCGGCTAGGCGGAACGAATCGAGAAGAGTGTCGGTACCAAATCTGCGCCATCTTGAAACGTCACAGTAGTATCCAGCATGCTTAGCGCATCGTCTAGGTGGAACAAATCGAGAAAAGTGTCGGTACCAAATCTGCGCCATCTTGAAACGTCACAATAGTATCCAGCATTCCCAGCGCGTGGAAATCAGGCATCATCCTGGGGACCTGGGGTTCCAAAATGTCACATGTAAATAATCTACATGTATTTGTCTTGATTTAGTTTCGGATATTTTCCCGATTTTGGAATCGTACGGCTCAATATTTCAATGCCTACTAAAAGTACGCAGTGGAAAAATTGGACGAAGGTTCATTTCCGGACCAAGTAAGTTGTTGGGTCTCTTTGGAATCAAGCAAGAAGTTATCGGATTTTCCTCGCTACCGTTCTGGTATGTTTTGAATGTTCTATCTTGATTTTGCTGTGGCTCTCTGCCTGATTTGGGAAGCTTTCACCTAAATACCGACGTCGTTCTTCGCGATGTTCTACGGTACGGTGCAATTCGCTCTATGTCTTGTAGCAATAATTCACTGACCGGCCGCGCCAGGCGAACACAGATTAACTTTACAGTGCTCGAAATTGCGCCCGTATCGCGATTTCATGCTCCATTAACGCGGTGTCCAAGAAGTTTATGGAGCACTTTTTCAGGCTTTCTCAGAAATTTCTCATTTCCGGTTCCGGTATTAGTACATGTACTGAGAAGTATGATTTCAGAATCGGAGAAATAACCGAAATGAAATCAAGAGAAATATACTATTTATATGTCGGAAAAATCTGAGACCTTTTGCTGAGACCTTTCGGGGTACACAGCACGGCAGGATTTTTCCCGATCCCACGGCGATAGCGTGAATTTGTTTGATGTCGGCCCGGCATTTTTGCCTGCGTGACATATCCCGCGACATAGCCCGTTTAAACAGTGGCTGAATTAATTATTGAAACTGAGGTACTAGGTCAAGACGAGGTGCCAAGGGATAAGGAGACGCACTATAATCTATGATTACTACTAGTTTATTTATACTGAGACAGATGAGAAGTTTCTCGAATTAAGATTTAATCGCTCGAAGCTTTTCGATTCCTGCCATAACACAGGTTCAAGCTCCACGGCCATTTTCAATACGAAAACATGCAGTGGATACGCAGACTCATTCCAGAACGAGACTTGGCATGCCTGTTGATGGTTTCCTCAATTGTGATGTCTACTGCGTTCCTTCTGGAAGGGACCTCTGATCGGTTGACACTGAAACCATTGTTTGTGAGGATTTCCTTGGCTTCAGGGTGGGTGTCTTCCAGATTGAGAAGAATGAGTAGGTATACTGTGGTATGTCGAGCATAATTGTGTTGAAATGCCCTGTGGGTGCTAAAATGCGAGACTGACAGGTAGCCAGTGCCAAGCCCGGGAAAACGCGTGCGAGCAAGTCATAATTGGTTTTGGTTTTATTTTCGATTGGTTAAGAAAATGGCATCAGATTCTCCTAGCAGTAACAATACTATATTTTGGATACAGGTCTTGAGCCCCTTTAAAAATCTCGAAATCAAAATTAATTTGTAGGTGTGCATTCTCCTTACTGGTGTCAATACAGTTCACATAGCCATATAACTACAGTGAATTTGTATTCAATTTCCACAGACAACTCATGTTGAAGATTATCAGGTTCTTAATTTGCATAATCTATGTACTTGATCGTACAATGATATTGTAAAGAGATTTAAGATACTGATCACCGTTCCAACAGCTTTCCCCTTCAGTTGCCAGCACTCACTTTCACATTGAAACCTAGTCTACTGTGTAATACGCTTGGATATTTTGCGTGTTCTCTTTCCCTTGTATGGTAAAATGACGTCACATTCGAATAATAAACGTTATTATTACACGACTAAGACTGTCAGAGGGCCAATAACTAAAATCAACCAATCAGAATGCTCGATTGCCGGTCCAATATTCTCTAAGTATTGGACCGGGCATTGTCCCGCATGATCCCGCGCGATCCTCCCGCCGGCAGGAGTCGTGTAATAAATCTCTTATTAACCAAGCTTGCTCGGGACCGTACTGGGAGAATATCGGCCCTCGATCTTTTCTGTACGGACCTCGCTGCGCTCGGTCCGTACTGTCAAGACCTCGGGCCGATATTCTCCCAGTACGGCCCTCGCGCTTGGTCAATAAGATATATATATTACACGGTTCGTGACCCAGTTTTCTTTTCATTTTTGGCGTGACCTCGGTGCTTGAAACCTAACAACTTCCTTAAACGAAAAACGTCATGGAAAATCATTTGTAGTGCAACCTTGAAGCGAGGCAAGAACCACTGATGAACGGTTGCAAGAATTTATTTCGTACTTTCTTTTTGTCATGCATCGTCTCTACTTACGGTAAGTATATTTTTCAACGTTGTGGTTTTTACGAACTATGCTGCGAGACGATCATGTGAGACACTCTCTACACTTCACTATTTTTTTTCTTTGAGTGATATGACCATGAAATTTATTAAGCAGAAATGTCCGCACGTATTATCTGTTAAACTATCGAATAATGGATTTATTATTCGACTGAAATTCTGTTATTTATAATACTTCTGTGTCTTTAAACTGGAGCACTAAAGTGTAATATGGCTATCTACTGTGTAATACGCTCGGTTATTTTGCGTGTTCTCTTTTCCTTATAAGGTAAAATGACATCACAGTCGAATAATAAAAACAGTGATAAGCAAAACAGACCACTACAAGGACCAATCAGACAATGTGAAAAGGCATTCTCTCGAAACTGGCACTACGGTCGGCCAAACCTGACATGATCAGCGCTCAAAACTAGAAAGCAGACGCAGACAGCTGTTTCGGGATTTTTGGCCCTCATCAGTGCACCGTAGTTAAAACATAATGAGACTCGAGTAACACTTCACCTATCCATATATGTTCTTCTTTCTATAGTTTTGAGCACTGATCGTGTCAGGTTGGCCGACCGTAGTGCAAGTCTGGGTCAGTCTGATCGGTCCTTACAGTGGTCTGTTTTGCTATAACTGTATTGATCCAATGTGACGCAATAGATCGTTCACGGTATCTGCAGTTTTATTGATTTTACCTATTGCTCGCATTTTTTCGCCCCGAAAATCCTAGCTGACCCTATTTCAACCAAAAACGACATCAGTTTTTATCCCCCCAAAAACAAGAGGCGTTACCACAGGTGAACCAAGCACAATATGCGAGTAGGGAAACTGGGTACTAGAATTGAGCTTTGTTTAGCTTTGTTTTGCTTTGCGCGCAAAATTTGCGAAAATTTTTCTGCACGAAATTAATAACTTTTCTCTTAAAAAGTACAAATGAAGTTCGAAATAAAGTATTAACATGTAACCTGGTATCTTTGTTTGTTCACTGGGTCCCTCCGTGGCCTGTATTTAAGTATTTTCTTTTTAAAAGTGATTTTGTTTTTTAAGTAAGATTAAGTTCATTCTAGTTCTATTCCTCTATTGTCTCGGTGTCTGCCAGTCCAGTCCTTGTTCCTACATTTCTCATATAGAGCAGTTTTCAGTTGACTGTCGTAAAACCAAAACCAGACTCAGTAGTTACTCTGGACAATCACAACAGAGGAAGACAATCCAATGTGCTTGGTTCACCTGTGGCGTTTACATTTTCTGCCGTTACGAAAGTTTGAAGCGACATTTTCCCAAAGAAAACTCTTGTCTATTTTTAAGGGACACTGTCCTGTCGAAATAGCAAAACTTCGCTTAACTTATTTCCACGTTATATCACCAAATGCCACCAAATATACAACTTAATTTGACCAAAAGATTCTTTAGAGCAAAACAGAAGCAGTAGTTTGGAGATAAAGTGCAGGATTGCAAGGATGGAAGTGGATTACAGTTCATGAAATTTGATTTATTGACAGGCGGTCAAGAAATCAAACTTGCCATTCTTGTGAAATTTTGACTTTCGTAGCCATTATTTTGCCGGTCTGTTTAGTTCATATTTCTTTGCTTCTATCACTTTTGTCGATAGTTTCTTCCAATTTCAAGATAATAAAGTATTAAAGCTTAATGCAAGATCCTGGCCATAATCATAAAAACACGATATTTCAGCCGGGACAGTGTTCCTTTAAGGTCACATGGGTCTCCGAACAGATTTTCACTGAAACCGGTTGGGTGCTCTTGAGTTTTATCGACATCCAAAGCTGTTTCGCTCTAAAAGTGAGTTTAAGTCTATTCTAGTTCTATTCCGCTATTGTCTCGGTGTCTGCCAGTCCTTCTTCCTGCATTCCTGATATCAGTTCACACTGTAGTTTCCTGATCATGGACGGCAATGCCTGGTTGGTTGTGATTGTTTGGCGTGTCTGCATGTCCCATGATGGCGAAGGGTCTCTGGTTTGATGTTTGTGTAATGCTGTGGATCAAATTACCTGACTTACAGCAAATTATCCTTTGAAATTCTCTTCTGAACAAAGGATTCATTCCCGCGTAGATAAAAGGATTGACGGTGTTGGACAAACCTAAGCAAAAAGTACAAAGCAATTCCACATTTCGTGGCATGTTCGCCACAATACGAAGCCGTGTCAAGACAGTGATGACCCAAAGGGGGACCCAACACAGTACAAACGCGAATACTACAACAAACAACGACCTGCTAATTCGAATTTCATGTGAGCTGATGCCTGTATTTCCTGGCTGTGAGGGAAGAGCTTGCACCATGCCCATGTTGTGTTCCCAAATCTTTTTTATCACCTTCCTGTAGCTGAATATCGTGACAGATAGTGGTAGGATAAGAAAGAGTCCAATCAGGATAACGTAACGGATAATCCTACCTGATATTGAGAAATGGACCTTTAAGCAAAGTGCATAACCCGGCGCGAAGCGAGTTTCTTGTAACTTGCCGATGATCCGAGTTATCAACTGATAAACGCCTACCAGCGTCCACGCAGCCGCGAGTAAGACGCGAGACTTTCTTTCCGAAAAGAAACGTTTATACTGTTGGTCGGACTTGCATATTTTCACGTATCTGTTAAGCGCCATCAAACCCATAATAACTGGTGAAACGGTTGCCAAGTATGCAGCGAAAAACGCGTTTATTTCGCAAAGTGTTTCTCCAAAAGGCCATCTACCGGAGATTAGGACTCCTGTTGACATAGGTATGACGACAATAGCGGACAGCAAATCGCTCACAGCCAATGCGATGATGTAAAGGTTTGTCGTTGTACGGAGCGTTGGATTCCTGTAAACCGAGATACAAACTAAAATGTTGCCTGTTAGTGAGAGAATGTTTAACGCGATCATCGATCCAGCTTCCAGGACTGTCAAAACGAGACTTCGGGAGCTCAGCTCCTCCGCCATCTTCACCATCAATGCTTGTGTCGAGGCTTGTGATTACGTTAGCTGTCTTTATATACAGGGCGTCAAGAATTCACAAACACCTGTCCAATTAAAAACTTCGCACGCGACCTTCTCAGATGCTAAACTATTACTGCCCACGCGTACGGCACACGGAATGTAAGCGTCTTACACTGCCGTCCGTTCACTGCCGTCCGTTCACTGCCGGTTCAACAAATTAAACCTCTCCACTCACAAGCAGACCAAACTCACGTATCGAGCGTTGAGAAACCGAATTATGAGGCCTTGTATGGGAATTGTTATCACTGGGTCGATTTTGCCGTATTTGAGCTTAAAATTCAGTAAATACACAAAATAAACTTACTTTTGCCATTTTCCGTGTCCCTTTGCATGTCTTGTCTTGTTGTGGCCTTAGGAACGAAAGAACAGGATAACAAAAATCGCCTAAAACACCACAACAAGACACAGGAAAACCAGTAGTCTTACGCAACATACGTGAGTTTGGGTTGCCTGTGCTCCACTCAGTACAAACATGACACGGCAAACTGACGTCCCCAACAAAACACAAACACGAAAGGCGAAAGGGTTTAGCTATACATCGCCAAAACAATTTAGTCTGACATGTTAATTTTGGTTTTTCTATAATTGAAATTATAGTTAAAATGTTTTGCTGCAGGCGGGTAACTCTGAATAAAATAACCATTTTATTAAAAAGAAACAAACTATAAAACGCGGCTTAATTGACTTTGTACATCTGTGTGGCCAGAAAACACATGCGCTTAAAGCCGCGTCAGTTATAGAAACTACGCACACAAATTGAACGAGTTTCACACGCAAGCACGAATGAGTCGAAAAAGCGTTTTTTATTCTCTTGACGAAATTTGCGGTAATGATCTTAATAGTTCCTTTCTGTGAAAAAAAGAAACACGCGGAATATGTATGTTATTATAAGCTCTATTTTGTTGTTTAATAACTGAAAACATGAAATACAGATAAAGTTTTGCTTCGTTGATGAAATATGTAAATGATTTCAATTGATAAAAAAGGCACTAATCAAGAAAGTTCAGTGAATTAAGGCAAGCGAAATCCGTATGCCGGGCTAATTAAACACTAAGTGAGAGTGGACCTTACTTAAATTTGCAGGTTACCAAGCTGTTGTATGAATACTGTTAACTTAGCATGCGTGCCACGCGTTTTTCGCGTGGAGCAAGGAAATGTGAGCGTCTGCTCTCAGGCTACTGTATTATTGAATTATTGCATTCAGCTGGTGAAATAATGGACGCATCTTTGTTTAAAAACGATCTCAAAATGTTAACAAAGCAGAATAGATGCCAAGGTAAAATTGCTCACCAATATGATTGACCTACAGGAACTGATGTAATATTTGCAGTGAAGAAGTTTTACTACACGGGCGTTTCTTCGGTTCTCCTCGGACCACAAAAAAATAAATAAATTTTCAAAGTCTCAAATAGCAAATATAAGGAGTACACAGTTAACAATTGGTTCATGCTTTAGCGTGCACTATCGAGTTATGGAGCACGTGGGAAGTTTGGAGAGCACGAAAGAAGCGTAAGAGTTGCTCGAGGCGATAGCCGAGGGAAACTCTAGCTTCTTGAGTGCTCTCCAAACTTCCCACGTTCTCCATAACTCGATAGTGCACAGCTAAAAGCATGAACCAATTGTTTTATAACATAGCCGGTGGAATTGTGCATCAAATCCGACGCGAATTCTGGCGAAGCGATTTGCTCACGCTATCAGCGTGCACTATCGGGATTTTGAGCACGCTTACGTATACTGAATTTGATTGCGCGGCTCTGCTAGCTATGTTATAATAAGTCATAAGGCTGAAAAGGCTTACGGTTTCCAGAAAAGAGAAAAGCTGTTGGCGTTAAAAGAGAACTATTATTTTATTTGTAGGGTAGAGAATAATAAAACACTATATATACCCACAAGTCTGATAAGTAGCATGAAGCCGTCTTATAATGACGATGACGGATGAAATGGATAATTGAAATATTCATAACTGCGTAATGTAAAGTCCGACTTTTTTGCAATATTAAAAGTAGACGAAATCTCATATATTTAACTCCATACCTAATCCTAGACCTAATCCCACCCCGACCCCGGCCCGCGTTTTAATGACACCCGGGGTTAGGTGCACTTTAAAGCACGTTAAGGAGAAGACCCTGGGAGCGAGGTTGATTCAACATTCAACCTTTGAATATCCGAATCACACTTGACTTGCAATCTGAAAACGCCAAACTTTTTACTAAAGAATGAATGACTTTTTTCGCAGTGTAGTGTTAGAAGGGCGTTAGGGGGACTAGCAGCCTACTTCCAACACTCAACGAAAAGGTTCAATCATTCAGCCTCTCATCTGTGCTTAACTCTTCTCTTTACTCTTCTACTGAACTTTACAGTACATCGTGTACTCACAAATCTGACTAGAATGTTTCTCACGTAGCTTTTATTAGGGCTGAGAATTAGCTGTCAATCAACGTCAAAAACAGATCAAAACGTAATGTAGGCTCAGTAACGTAAGCGTCACCATGATTGGTCAAGACAAATCATTAACATATATTCCTTCGATATGTTTGTCAGTGTCGAAGCTGACTTCTCTTGCAATTTTCTGTAACATTTCGGAACTACTCAGCCAAAACAAAACTACAGGAGAAATATAAAAATTACAAGGTTGAGTTCTATCGTAAAATCTAGACATTTACAAGGAAGGTGAACGTAAAAATAACATTTGAAATTCGTTTCATAATGTAGAAAAACTGAAGACGACAAGCTTCTTCATCGTACATGATTGGTTAAGTTTAGTCCAGCCCATTCCATATCATTAAGGTGATACGTGTCAACTAGTAAAACCTATATTGTACTGCCGGAGTGACCTTTGAGCGACCTTGATTGACAACAGTTCCTTTATTAAAATTATATTTTACCTTATTTGTATGAAAGTGGCAATATAATCCAAAAGTAATTAAATAGCGTCAACGTAAGGTCCAGAAAAGGTTGCCTAAATCATTACGGCTTTACTGATAAACTAGTAGTAATCATAGATTATAGTGCGTCTCCTTATCCCGTGGCACCTCGTCTTAGCCTAGTACCTCAGTTTCATGAATTAATTCAGCCACTGTTGAAAAGGGCAATGTCGCGAGATATGTCACGCAGGCAAAAACGTCGGGCCGTCATCAAACAAATTCACGCTATCGCCGTGGAATCGGGCAAAATCCTGCCGTGCTGTGTACTCCGAAGGTCTCAGATTTTTCCGAGATATAAATAGTATATTTGTCTTGATTTCATTTCGGTTATTTCTCCGATTCTGAAATCATACTCCTCAGTACATGTACCAATACCGGAACCGGAAATGAGAAATTTCGACGTTTAAGTCACGCAACATTCAACGTGAAATTTCGCAAGATTTTTCGGATAAAATTACAACTACCAATTGCAAGTAAGACACAAGACTGTTGAATATAATTCCTTTATTAGCTAGACAAATTTTAGTCACAAAACTGCGAAATCTTTAGTCGCAAATGCGCCCGATACAGGCGCAATTTCGAGCACTGTAAAGTTAAATTATCTGCGTTCGCCTGGCGCGGCCGGTCAGTGAATTATTGCTACAAGACATAAGCGAATTGCACCGTACCGTAGAACATCGCGAAGAACGACGTCGGTATTTAGGTGAAAGCTTCCCAAATCAGGCAGAGAACCACAGCAAAATCAAGATAGAACGTTCAAATCATACCAGAACGGCAGCGAGGAAAATCTGTAACTTCTTGCTTGATTCCAAAGAGACCCAACAACTTACTTGGTCCGGAGAAGAACCTTCGTCCAATTTTTCCACTGCGTACTTTTACTAGGCATTGAAATATTGAGCCGTACGATTCCAAAATCGGGAAAATATCCGAAACTAAATCAAGACAAATAGATTATTCACATGTGACATTTCGAAACCCCAGCTCCCCAGGATGATGCCTGATTTCCACGCGATGCTGGATACTATTGTGACGTTTCAAAATGGCGCAGATTTGGTACCGACACTTTTCTCGATTCGTTCCGCTTAGCCTAGACGACGCGCTAAGAATGCTGGATACTATTGTGACGTTTCAAAATGGCGCAGATTTGGTACCGACACATTTCTCGATTCGTTCCGCTTAGCCGACAAGATTAGGAAGCGTCTCCTTCGTCGACGCAATAAGAAAGTTAAATGCTACTCCAACTAAAAACACTATTTCCAGATAGCGCGCTTTGAAAAGTGTGACCTGAGTTTTATTATCCATTAGCTTGACTCGACATCTATCAGCATAAGTCCAATAGGTCAATAGGCGAGTAAATATTTGCGATGATCGCAAGGTTGCTTAGTGAAATACAGGTTTAAACTTGAATTTCTACGAAATATCAACTGGTCAGGAGAAAGTATAATTCGGTCACTATCGGATTGATTCAACCTCAACCTCGTTCCCAGGGTCTTCTTCTTCAGGGGACGAGAAGGAGAAGACCCTGGGAACGAGGTTGATTCCGAATCTTTGAATATCCGAATCACACTTGCAATCTGAAAACGCGAAATTTCTCGCTAAAGAATGAATGACTTTTTTCGCAGTATAGTAACACTCAAAAATACAGATTGTACCGACGAAAATGAATCAATGCTGCAAATGTAATGTTCACTTCTATCGCTACATAGTTCTGAGAAGTTTGACATGTTTAATAATATTCCAAATTTCGCTCTCAAAACTCAAGTCAGTGTAAATAAAAATGGTAATTGACGGTAAATAATTAACAACTATTCGCCTCAGTGAAGGTGGGTAGTGGTGGATATTTACCGAGCCGCGAAGCGACGGGGTAAATATCCACCACTACCCACCTACACTGAGGTGAATAGTTGTTTTAGTATATACTGAAACAGTGAGATAATATAACGAAAATGATGCTTTTTATTAAACTCATTTATTCCTGTCAACGATTACAATTTTCGCGCGCAAATAATTCGCGAGTTGCTGGGAGGTGAATAGCACTTGCTATTCCGAGTTTCAGTAGCCAATCAGAGCGCGCCAACAATGCTATCCACTTTTTCAGTAAAAACTAAAATAACTTTTTCCAACTTTTTGGGCGAAGGAGCCGATCCAAGGTCGACTTATAAAGATATAAATGTTGTTCAGCCCAGGGGCGGATCCAGGGGGGGGGGGGGGGGGGGGGGGGGGGGGGGGGGGGGAGGAGGTGAAATGGGTGAATTTTCACCCCCCTTTTCTGAGACCCTTTCTTTCTTTTTTCTAAAGTATTTCTCAAATAAATAATATTTTATTTCTCTGTTATCTTTTTTGAGGTGAATTTCACCCCCCATTTCAAAATCCTGGATCCGCCCCTGCAGCCATAATATGCCACACCAATAATAATATTTCTGAGCATGATTTTTGTTTAAGAAAAAGAAGGTGTGCAAGAATTTGTTGTCGATATTGTTCCATACTTTTCTTTTATTTGGCAAGAATTTTTTTTTTCTACTTTTGCTGTGCAAGAATTTTTTTTCTCTACTTTTGCTGTGCAGGAGTTTTTTTTGGTATTTGCCCCAGGGCAAATTAATAACCTTTCTGTTAAAAAAAGAGAATATTTAGTACTCAAAAACAGGCCACGAGGGACACAAGGAATAAACAAAGACACCAGGCTACATGCTAACACTTTATTTTGAACTTTATTTGTACTTTTTAACGGAAAGGTTATTAATTATTTCGTGCAGAAATTTTCGCAAATATGGCAAAGTTCATAAACAAAGCTCTGAAATTTAATTCTAGTACCCAGTTTCCCTACTCGCACATTGTGCTTCGTTTCGTGAAGACAGCGATTTGCTGTATCAGCGGAATTAAACGCAGCAGTATAAAAACCATGTTCTGTTGCATTTGTCTATTTCTTGCTTTCTTCTCAACCTGCATTCTCTCTGCTTACGGTAAGTATTGGTTTGCTTTTCATTACGACGTCATGTCCTTTCGATCGATGCCCTTGTCATAATACATATCTTGACACGGAAATAAAGTTATCATTATCATCATCATCATGGCGAAGTTATATCAATGACGAGACATTCCCTTCGCTGTATTTCATTTTCGACAAACTATATTAACTTGATTACAGTGTGCCAACAAAGTCGAACGTGTGGGCAATGTCTTGCTTGTGTAAAATATGAATTGTTGCTTCTACGTTAGTGAATCAAGACCATATTCATATTAAACCTTATAAACTAATTGCGATTTTGAGACGTACGGCAATACTGCATTAGATTGACGGTTAGTTGGAAGAAAAGATATTCCGTATTGGGTATTGTATCATATATAAGCTATCTGGGTAGTGTATGGTTTTCAAGCAGTTTAGTATGGGATAGGGTATAGAAATCAGAGAGTCTTGGTCTAGATTAGGGTACCATTTACTGAGAAACTGAAAGATAAAGTTTCTGAAAAATAGTGAGCCCGGGAGGGTAGAGACCCTGGGGGGGGAGGGGGGGGGGGTACTCCCTATAATGGGCTATACGGGGATGCTCCGCCCGAAAGGGGTACCTTTTTGAGGCTGGAGATATATGAAAGGGTCGGGAATTCACGAGTTGAAGTATGTGAAAGGGTAGGGATTTCATGAAGAATAGGAAATGGTAGCGAAAACACGAGTTGAAGCATAAAAAAGGTAGGGAAAACTGCAATTTAAGTATTATAAAAAGGGCCTTTCAAAATATATCAAACAGACACACGCAAAGGCTATATGAAGGAGGTACCATTTTCAACGAAAGGTGTATGAAAGGGGTACCATTTACAATGAAAGGTATATGAAAGGGGTACCTTTTCTGTCAAAAACGGTATATGAAAGGGTAAGGGTTTGGACCAAAAAAAATACAGTGTACCCCCCTCACAGTATTCGACTATCTTCGCAACGTGATATCCTGAATGTTCTTTGGCTTCTTTCCCTTCTTGTTGTTGAATGATGAGGGGTTTAGGGAGGGATTAATTTTCACAAAATATGCGTACCACTGTAACGAGGGTCCCCTATACTTTTTACGCGAAGCACGCGATCAAGACTTTTATTTATACGTGATTCTTGATTTTTACTGTCAAGATTTTTTGATGTGATTGTAAATGCAATATTTTACTTTAACGTGACCTGTGAACCAAAAAGTGCTGAATTAAGCATGATTGGTGAGTCATTTGTTTTGCTTGAGTGCATTTCTATGTATTTTAGTGTTTTGATAAATGTGCGTCCAGTTTTTCTACATTAGGACACTAACACTGTATAACTGAGCAGACACATGGCAAAATAGAATCTGACAGTTTGTTAATTTGACACTGAAACTAAAGTTATTACTATTATTTAAAGGGCTGCCTGATGAAAACCAAGTTATCAGCAACAGAGACCTTGGTGACATCCAACATGATCACTCGAATTCTAGTCACTCGCGTAAGTAAAAAATTGATTTTTTGTTAAAATAATTTTAAAAATTGTGATCAAATATAAGTTTACAAAAACTAAATTTAAATTGGCAAATAAAATTTCCGTTGTCTTGTTAATTTCTCTTGCAATAAAATACTCGTTTCTAGTTATCAGTTTTGATCCACAAAATGTTTTTTAGACCGCTTATAAGCACACAACCTCCCACCCCTTTACCCACCCCTCCCCCTCCCCCACCCCCTGCCCACCCCTCCCCCACTCCTCTGCCCCACCTCTGCCCAACTGTACTTTTATAAGAATTAAATATTTAGAAGACACATCTTGTTCTCTCACCAGTGCGTCCATGTCATGGTATGACTCCCATAAAGAACCCAGAAACCGGAAAAGACCTTTTTTGTGGAAGAGGAGTGCAACGAGATGACTGTCCCTGCAACTCATACTGTGACGTTGCATCTGATGATGGTTTTGCCAAATGCTGTCCAAGTAAGTCTGCCAAATACTCGTGACATAGATAGCCTCTTTTAAAACTTCCGTCTATCTTGAACTTCCTTTATCTTGAAACTTAACTGTACTAATTATAATCAGGGATTCTGACAGGGTGCGGGGAAAAAGTTAAAATTGTGCGGGAGTTTTGAGGCAAATTGTGCGGGAAATAACTTCGATTGTGCGGGAAATTGTGCGGGATTGCGCAATCCTGTGACCAACCAAATATTCCATCACCAGTGTTCTAGCCAGGCCAAAAAAAGTATGACAGGGAGGAAATTCTGCATAAATGAAAAATACAAATAGACGTTTTACTTTTGGGATTAAAATGTACCCAGAAATCGCCAATTTGCGGCTGTTTTTTTTTTCACCAAAGTTTATGTCTCAACAAAATCACATTGCGTGACACGATGAACTCGATCGGGTAAAACCGAAATGCCACCTCAAAATAAAATGTTTCCGATCTGGGCGAGTTCCTTTATGAAAAATCCGTACATTTTATGTAGTGTGAATAATTTCCAGTAAAGGTTCACACAATTTTTTCGAAAGTTTGCCGCAAAAACACAACCTGGAGATGTATGCAAATGCTAAATGTAATTTGATAACATGTTTGTTTTTCTCACGAAACTTAACAGATCGTGGAGCATTTTCCTGAATGAAAACGTCTTTCATTGATTGAAAAAAAATCAAATCTAGTATGCTGATCAGAACTTAATAATTTTCTCCTATCGGTCCGAAGTTCCAGCGCTTTAATAGTTGTCGATTCGCAAACTTGATCAGTTCTTTGCGAAAATAATTCAGACAGTGACATTTCGGCGCGACGGTACATTTCTCCGGTGTTTTTTCTTCGGTCCCCGACATCTTAAACTGAAAGAGGAAGCAAAAACGCTCGAAAAAATATCAACAGGCTGCTAAGAAAAACGACATAATGTCTGGAAAACGACAACTAAAAAGCTACGCGAAAAAATCGGTAGGAAGTCGGATAAAAACTGAGACTAGTTCCCAGGACGGCGAAGAGAACGCCTTGTTGTTTTTATATCCGCTTGAGCTGTTCGAGGAAAGCGCAGAATTTCTCGATTGTTTTGAAGGAAAATAGGCTGAAAATAGCCTAAAACGTTTCTCGAAATCTTGGTAATCAATAGAAATACCTGATTTAATTAAAATTTTAAGCAAATTTTTCAGTATTGTGCGGGATTGTGCGGATTTTTAGTAATTGTGCGGAATTGTGCGGTTTTGACCAAATTGTGCACCCGCGCACCCTGTCAGAATCCCTGTATAATGTGAATCGAATATTAAGAAGACAAATCTTGTTCTCTCACCAGTACCTCCATGGCCTCCATGTCATGGCAAAACTCCCATTAAGGACCCAGCAACTGGAAGAGACTATTTCTGCGGAAGAGGATTTTCACGGGTGGACTGTCCTGCCAACTCGTACTGTCACGTTGCACCTGATGATGGTTTTGCCAAATGCTGTCCATGTAACTCAGCCAGATACTCACCCACAGTTGAACTACCAAGCGCAGCAGTAACCATGTTCTGTTGCAAGAGTTTATTTCTTGCTGTATTTTCAACCTGCATTGTCTCTGCTTACAGTAAGTATTCTGTTTGTTTTTTATTATGTCATGCCCTTGTGCAATTAAAGGGGCTATGTCACCATTTTTAGCGTTACTTTAAAAAGCCAAAATACATCTTTATATCAGTGCAATTCCAAAAATAAGAATCCAGTTTTGTTTAAAATTATTCTACTAGTGCTCTAAAAGTAAAAATAAGTGTCTTGGGGTGCAGATGGCCAGGATGGAAATGGATTGTATCTTGAAAAAATTGGGCCAATTTTTTCAAGTTTATCGCTTCTGTCTTAGAAAATTCGTTAAAACTCCGATTATGGTTTATTTTCTCTGCTAAAATTCACTTGATATCTTCCTGTTAGTGTTCTTTAAGCATTTCGTGTACGACAAAGGTGCTTAATTTTAATTTGGGACGGTTTTGACCCGATAACCTCAAAATCACCATGACATAGCTCCTTTAAGCATGAACATGGCAAAGTAAATAATGAGACATTCTCTTCCTGGATTTCATTTTAGACAAACTACACACATCATGTGTAGGTGCTGCAATGCACTTGAGCGGTACTGTATATTGGCTTAATTTCAGTGCACCTGCAACAAAGTTGAACGTCTAGGCAATGTCTTGCTTGTGTAAAATGTGAAATGCTGTTTCTTTACATTGGAGAATTCAGACCATAAACTATCTTTATATACTGTCCAGTTAATTGTCATCCAATTGTACCCAAAAAATATTGAGTAATGTTTGAGAAGTCTGAGATATGCAAGCATCTATTTAATGTTTTTATTTACCCGTTCTAAACTTAAAAAAGGAAGATATTTCATGCTGAACTACCCGGTAGACTGCGGTGACGAAAGTCTGATAAATGACAGCATGTATATTTGACCCCGGCGGGAGAGGAGTCAGTACTCTCATATGTAAACTATCTCCTGGGTATGTGCTGCTGTGAAGGGTATATGGTTTTCAAACAGTTTAGTCTGGGATAGGGTGAATGGCAATTTTGCCCTGAGGGTTAGGATTAGGTCTAGGGGAATTGCTTCCTTACCCCAGGGGTGAACATTTGGAGAGGGGAAAGATAGCCCTGTCCTAAGGGTTAAAGCATTTGATTTGGGAAATGGCAATTTTGCCCTAAGAGTTAAGGTTATAGGTCTGGGGAAGTTGCTTTCCTGCCCTGGGGGTTAGCATTTGGTAAGGGGAAAAGATAGCCCTGCCCTAGAGATCTGCATTTGGTTTGGGGAATGGTAACGTTGCATTTGGTTGCAGTTTTCCTTTTGGGTCATCCACTCGATTAGCTCTAGCTATTTGGATGCTCCAAACTCACAAATTCTATCTGTTAATTTTTTTTTTGGTTTTTCTTTTCTATATCTATAATCTAGTTTTATTTTTAAATTATTTTCTTTTTCCTTTTCTGTAAAGATCTTGTGTGAGTTGAATAAAAAATATTGTATATTGTATTGTATTGTATTGGTTAGGTTAAAATTTCCTCGTGAAAAATATTAATATTGTATTTTTTTTAATTAAAGGTTGAGGATTCAAGAATAAATATTGAAAATGGTGGATAAAAAGAGGAAGAGAGAAAAAAAAAAGAAAATTAATCCGGTTTGTAGACGAAAATTCAGTTGACATCTTGAGTCTTCAGCTGATTACGTCTTGACATTTTTGTTGTAGTTTGTAGATTTCCATTGTGTAGAGGAAATAAGAAAGTCAAAAGAAGTGTTACCCGGGTTATAAATAAAGAATGCATCGACACCTATGGCTCTTTGAAATAACACAAAATGTAAATATCTTAGAATGGAGTAAATAAATAAAATAAAAAAAACCTTTTGATTGTTGTGAATCTTCAGGGGCAAAGCACAACTGAACAGGAATGTTTTTAGCCCGGCGCCGAGCTTTTGGCGGTAGGGTCGCAGCTCTTAGAAGCCTCTATTTTCATTGGCCTTGTAAAACACAGCTGCTATTGTTTTTAGGGTTAGGGTCTATTGTTTGTTGTTTGTCCTATTGTTATCTCTAAGGGTGGCAAGCCAATGGTGTGAGACCTTCTAAGAGCTGCGACATCACCCAGCTTTCGCCCGACATTCCCGTGTCGAGTCGTTATTAAAGAGAAAAGGAAACGAATAACATGGAAGCTGGAAAAGTTCTACGTTAGAAAATATAAAGTTCTAAAATACATGAAATGTTATGTATGGGATGTGGGGGGTTGGGGGGGGGGGGAATTTTGGGCAGGGGGGGGGGGGAATTTTGGGCAGGGCGCAGCTCTTACAAGGTCTTTTGTGATTTGCTGAGAAAACAATATATAGAACAAACAACTCAACAATGGACCCTAGCCCTGAAAACAATAGAGCTGCGTTATACCCAGGTCCATTGAAATTAGAGGTTGTTATGAGCTGCGTGGTATCTGGAATTTTGAAACAAAAATTGTAGCGAGTAGAAAAAAACACAAAAAAACGTGTCGAAATGCGGGGTCGTCGGTCACTAAAATTGTTTGAAGAATTGTCTGTAAATTTCAAAATTGATATGGAGTAAAAGAAACAATACATAAAAAGGTTGCAAAATAAGTAAAACGTCGAAAATGTTTCGTCTTGTCCATTTTTGCGTCTTGTGTCGTGAAAAAAAATAAAGTGAAACATTTTTTAAGTTAACGCCAGATTTTCGAAATGCGGGGTCGTCGGTCACTAAAAGAAAAAAGGCAAATTTCTTTGAAGAATTGTCTGTAAATTTCAAAATTTCTTCTTCTTCTTCTTCTTCTTTATTAAAAAAATGACATAGCGTGGTGATGCGCACTTCAGGGTCGAACTAATTAAAAAGCTTATACTTTTAAAACATTACTTCACGGTCAGTTCAAGTGGGGTAAAACGCAGCTCTTACAACTGTGGTCTTCTTTGATTTGCTGAGAAAACAATAGAACAAACAACGCAACAATGGACCCTAGCCCTGAAAACAATAGAGCTGCGTGATACCCAGGTCCAATGAAATTAGTTCAAGTTAATTAAATTTGTGAAATTTCACGATGGATACAAACTGCACGGGAAAACAACTAGGTCGCGCAACGTACTAGAACTCAATTTCGATTACAACAAAGTCAATTTTTTTTAAATTTTGTTTTACAAAAACCGTGATTGGTGAACGCATTCTTTGGGTACACTATCAGTTTGTTTTGGCCGGTGTTCAGCAAATACGAAACTAAATCGTCTACTGTATTATTAAGGTTAATAGAACTATTTTGTTTTGGTTAGCGTCCAACAAATACAAAACTAAATCGTCCATAAGCATTGCATTGTATTTTTGAGTTAATAGGCCACATCAAGAAATTGAAACTATGGCAATCCATCAACTTCGCATCCGCTTCAGCTGAATCATAAATTTGTTCATACTAAGAGGAAGTTGTTCACGTGTAAATGTTTTGGCTCTCAATCACCATGTTTTCCGCCTGATTAAATCCGTTGCAAAACATATTGGTAATCCGTCTTCCTTGTTTTTCTCATTACAAACAACTGACAGATGAAGCATAGTGCTGTCAGCGAGGATGATCGCCAGTAATTTTCCAAATTCCAAGTCGATTCGTAAACAGTGGAAATAAGAGCCATCTCGTGGACTGAAATTCCTGTTTATTAAATCAAGGCTGATACTACGAAATGAGAACACTAAACGCAGGTTAAACGCGACAACGACATGATAGAGCCCAAACTGAAAGCCAAAATGCAACCGTGCGTTCATGCTGGTTGTTCTGTGCAGTTTGCTGCTACACGGTGCTGACGAGACACAACCAGGTCGAAAGAACTGTCCACGGCTGCATTTCGACTTTCAGTTTGGGCTGTATGATGTCTCTTCCCCCACCCAGCGAGCGAAGAAAAGACGAGGGGGGGGGGGGGGGGGGAGGGTTCAAACATTTTTTGCTCGCCCCCACTATCTGAGAGCCCGGAACAGGCCACGTGCTTGCAGGCCTTGTGGGTATAATTTATGTTTTGCCTTTAAATATGGTATTAGTTTTGGTAGGCTCCTAGTTTCGGTCATTTGGGCTCGAAAAGAAGGAGTTTGTTGGCGTAAGGTCTAAAATTTGGTCTGGAAAGAATGACGTTTTTTTAAGAAGCCCCCCCCCCTCCCCCTCCCACAAAAGTGACTATCAACGAGTTTCCCGTCGAGGGCTGTGGTGATGTTTGTCCCCGGTGAGGACTCCCACATGACAGGTACGGGACGGGGATGCTTGTCGTCTCGTTTAGGGGTCAAGGCCCGTCAAGGTATCGTTTAGAGTGGTAACTCTCCTTGATAACCCTTTGTGTAAGTTGTCTGTCTCTTTTAGAATGGTATCTTTTAAGCTTGAGTCATGTCTAGATTGGTCTCCTTTTATAGGGGTTTAATTCAAAAACAAAAATTTCCGACGAGCATCTGCGTACCTTAAATTTCATATAGAAGACCCCCCCCCCCCCCCCCCCCCCCCCCCCTCGGGTGTCTGTCACATTCGTCAGTATTTTGCCACATGAGATTAGCCGACCTCGCGCCCGTCACCTTGATACACCCTGAAATATAATCACTTCCTTTCACAATCGCGCTGAAATAGCTGAAAAGGAAGACATTCGCTGAATAAGATTGAAAAAAAAAAACACGATAACTCACTCTCAGTTGAGCTACGAAGCGCAGCAGTAACCATGTTCTGTTGCAAGAGTTTATTTCTTGCTTTCTTCTCAACCTGCATTCTCTCTGCTTACGGTAAGTAATCTGTTTGCTTTTCATTATGATGTCATTCCCTTGTGTCATAACACGAAGTAATATAACGAGACATTCTTTTCGCTGTATTTCACTTTCGTTAAACTAAATTAGCTTCATTTCAGTACGCAAACAAAGTCGAACATTTGGGAACTTTTTGCTTCCTGTAAAATATGAAATAATGCTTCTACGTACGCTTGGTGAAATTAAAACCATCACCTTCCGCATCACCTATCTTATAACTTTATTGATAAACTCTCCGGTTAATCTTTATCCAATTGCATTCTCAAAGCATGGAGTGATATTTGACAAGCTGATCTGGTTCATGAAGGCCCTTATAAGTGTTAGATGTGCAAGCATATCTTTCTGATGTTTTTATTTACCAGTTCTAAGCATGAATGATATTTCATGCAGTGATGAACGCTTCATAAAATATGTCAGCACGTATCTTCGATCTTCGACTATCTTCGCAACGTGATATCCTGAATGCTTTTTGGCTTCTTGCCTTTCTTGTCGGAAAATGATGAGGGGTTTTAGGAAACCATTTTTGGCAATTTTATTGGCAATTTTGGCAATTTTATATTCAATTATTTCAGTAGACATGACAGAACTTCAAACGATGTGGAGTAGTACGAACGAGAGGCACACAGGATTCCTCGCGCGTAGGCGGCAGCAGAACAAACGCGAAGCAGAAATTCGCGCTGTAACGCTTGATGCTTCCCTACAGAACAGTCTACAAGGGTTACCTCGCATGTTTCTTGTGTTTCGTGCGTTCCCGATTCCATTAAAACACTTCAATTGCAATAAGATGTCAAAATTATCAGGGATTAAAACTAAATTCAATACGATACTTATTAAACTTACATAATATTAAACCTTTTAAGAAGTATTTACGTTTTCTTTAAAATGATACTACTCGTACTTGACATACGGGAAGTAATTATTCATCGAGACTGGAAAACCTATATGGGATACAAACAATAACAATAATAATAATTTGACTGACGACGTTCTCAAAATTTCGAGAAAATACGAAACCTTTGTCAGGAATACCCAACAAATCATTTCACAACCTCGTTCCCAGGGTCTTCTCTTTCCCGTCCCCTGGAGATCCTGGAAACGAGGTTGATCGTTTCAGCAGAAAGCTATTAGGAAAGCCAAAGTCGACTTAAAAATTCCTAATATATTAGATAATATTAAGGAGGCTCGACTCAGTTTTTCGTTGCCGTGGGGTGTGTGTTTTCAAATCAAAATTTCACAGGGAAGATATGCTTCAATTGCTTTCATACTTCACCAAGTTTATGACATGTGGTAAAAGTTTTATGTTTCACTGGTTTCCAAGCGATAGCAGTTGCCATAGCAACACCAGCTTATTGCCCTTTGTTTTAGACAATGTTGTTTTTCTCAAAATCTAGTCAGACACATTATTATTATTAATTATTATTATTGTTATTATTATTAATTATTATTATTATTATTATTTCGTTTGTAAACGAATTTATTGTAAACTTATAAATTGTGTATTATATACATCTTATCGTATTTAGAATTTTTAATGTATTGTAAATAGTTATTTTAATTGTTAAATGATAATAAAGTGGTTGTGTCTTATTATTAATTAAAAAAAAATTATTATTATTATTATTAATTATTATTATTATTATTATTATCAATGAAACTTTCAAATTTTGAAGTACTCACGAATCACTAACTGCAGACGAAGCTTCAAGAAAATTTATGTGACGGTTTTCGAGTAAATCAAAAATCATTTTTAGGGCATGATAGGCAAAACAGTAACAAAGCAAATAATTTGCATAAAGCAAAATATTTCCTAAATGCCCTTACATATTATTTTAAAACAAGAAGCCGTTAATATAATGATTGTCCTTTACTTTGCAAGCTTGCTCGCAGGCTAATTCAGCGTTAGTTCCGCAAGCTAAAACGGCCAACTAAAGTCCAGGGGACACAAGATTATTATAAAAACAAGGGAAAGTCGCTTGTTTTATCTTTATGCCACAAACAAGTATTCGCTTACAATACCTTCAGGAAGTAACTTTTTTACTTTCCTTTCAGCCCTCACAGATAATGTCGATCAGCTCCCAGGAAAGATTAACCTTGTTAGTGAAAAAAATAACATCGTAAAAGGGCGATTAGGAGTTTATATTATCATTTATCAGGAGCAGTGTACTGAAAATAAACGAAATCTGTTTTTGTTTGTATGCACCTTAACAATGCAAATGCCTTAAATTCATTGTCGGCCCACAGGTTGACTATGACAAGTCCGGCTCAAAATATTTAGAGCTAAAACGCTTTTTAAAAAGAGAAATAAAATCCTCTGTTTAAATTAAATCCCGGATTAGCGTTAATCGGCTTTCGAACAACCGGGCCCTGTCATTTATATTTTGACACTGAAATAAAGTTATTATTATTTTTCTTATTTAAAGGTGTGAATGATGAAATCCTAGTCATCGGCAACAGTGACTTTGGTGATATTCAATATGATGACTTGAATTCTATTTACCCAGGTAAGTAAAAATATTTTTTTTGTTGTTGAAACAATGTTCAAAAATTGAAATCGAATATAAAATAATTAAATTACAATTGGCAAATAAAATTTCCGTGTCTTGATAATTTATCTTGTAACAAAATACTCGTTTCTTATCAGCTCACCCACGAAATGCTTTTTAGACCGCTTATAAGCAACAACCCTACCCCTCCACCCACCCATGCCAAAGATTTTCCGAGGATTTCCGAAGATTTCAGAAAATTCTCCGAATACTATCCGAAGGTTGTACGAACGTTTTCGATCATTTTCCGAAGATTTCCGAGGAAGACCCGAAGGTTATAGCCCCTTAAACCTTTTTAGCCAATATTTCATGATCACAGGGATTCGTAGCTGTAAATAAAATAATTAAGTTCTCTCAGGAGCCCATAATCCCGGAGCGTGCAACTTCCATACTGCGCCTGTGAAACGGCGTTTTTACAAGTAGGTTTATTTTTAGATAAGCCTTTCCCTTTCGGAAAACCAATCACAAGCAATTGCATAATTAATAACTATTCACATATTCACATAGCGACTGGAAATCAGACATTCACCACACAGGAATGTAAACATGTGAATAGTTATTAATTATGTAATTGCTTGTGATTGGCTTTCCGAAACCAATTCGCGGGAAAGGCTTATCTAAAAATAAATCTACTTGTAAAAACGCCGTTGCACGAATTTATGGTAGTTACACGCTCCGGGTAATGGGCTCCTGGTTCTCTTTATCAGTCTGTCTGCCTCATTCAGACCCCCATAAAATCCCATTTTTAAATTACTGTTAAGATTGTTTTTTCTTAATCTTGGTTTCACACCCCTATTTTGAACTATATAAACAGTTTTCAAACACTATAACGGTTACTTTTGAAATGTATGTTGCTTAGCATTCAAAACGTCAAAAAAATGCGTTCGTTTACCATGTTTATCATCGCTGTTTGAGTTTTATTTTTTTATTATTTTTTCCTCACCAGCTAATCAAGAGGAGGAAGTGTCGGTATTTAATAAGCGTGATATCCCAAGCCACACAGCGGCCCGAGTTCGACGTCAAATTTTAGTGGTGAGCGCCTCAAATAAGGTCCAGGGCCTCACGGTTAAACAAGAATGCGATGGGATCCGACTGCAGTGGGACAGATTACAATTGCCATTCAGGTACAAACGCTTTCGGTTTGTCGTTAGCAGATCAGAAGATTTTATCGGCTGCATTGGCACTTGCCGCCCTGTTTTAACTACTATCCTACCAAAGTAACTTGAGAACAATGTTTATCCCAATTTTTCTTTCGGAATTGAATATGTTGTTTTAGAAAACTAAACAGAACCATAAAGGAAAGTCGCATACCAAAAAAATTGCCCCCTGAAAGGAGGCATTTGCTCCGGGCGTGCGCGTTACTAAACTGAACTATTGCCCCTGCGCAGTTGAGCTCGAACGGCCTGGGCGCTAGTGTGCGCAAGTCACCAATAGAAGCCAAAATGGGCTCAGTCGAAGCATATTGCACAGAAAAAATGGCAAAATCACGAGTTGTTTTCGTTCCAAGTAAATCATATTTCTCACCAAAATGTTCACTAGATCCCAGTTCCTTCAAAACCAAGTGTGTGGATGTTGACATTACGCCTATTAAAATGAGTTAAAAGCTAAAAGCGATGACCGCGCGGTTGAACTCCATACAAGCCTTTACGTGACATTGGTCACTTCAAGGTCAAAATGACGGGACTCTTTTTTAAAGTTATTAAAATATTTTAACATTTCCAGATAGAATAATAACCAAATTACTAAAATCCGAGTGTGGATTTCCGAAAAGTAATTCATAAATGGGCGAAATTTTGATTTTTCCTTCAAAAAATGGCGTTTTCGCTGTGATTTAAAGGGTGAAATTGGGGGTATGGGGACGAGTTAAAAAATTAGAGGCAAATGTCATCCAATTTTTTGCCATGGCAAAGTATCTTAAATTTGAATGGTTACGCTTTAGGATTTAACCCACAGACTCAAAAGTTAGAATCACTTTGTACAGCATTAGAAACAGCACCACAGGAAAGAACTAGCTGCTAGAATAGCTTTTATTCGAATGGTAACGGTACACATCCATAGAGCCTCAACTGGAATCTCATTTCACATGACTCAAAGCTGTAGTTCCTCAAGATCAGGAAATAATAATTGCCTAGTAACCTTTTTTGTCCTCCGTAATTCAGTCCAAAAAGACGCACAGTGAACGGGGAATTTAAGCATTTAAACATTTACCGAAGCACGTCTTATTTTAACAACGTCGCTGGCATGAAGCCCTACGTATCAGGCAAGCTGGACAAGCTCTTACAAAACCCAGGAACAAACAGCTACAAGGACTTATATCCTCCTATTAACACGGAGCTGTATTATGCTGTGACAATGGTGAACGGCGAAGGACAAGAGGACAAAGATGTGGATGCTCTGAAGGTACTAATCGCATCCATAACAAAATTCTCGATTGTGATTGGTCATCCGCGCGCCAATTTCTAACGTAATCGTATCAATAACAAAATTCTCGATTGTGATTGGTCAACCACGCGCCTATTTCTTACGTAATTGGCGCGCGGTCACGTGGGTGTCCAATTGGATAGCTGTAATTGGACATCTACGTTGCGCGCGCGTCAATCAGGTGCACTTAAATGGATTCCTGTTTTTCGCTGTTTTCCTCCTGCTTTCAAACTGATAGAAAATATTCTTGGCATTTTGATTACAAAAAACTCCACATGGACTTTTTAATCTCGAATTTCGTTATTGATGCGATTAATTAGTAATTGAACTTCGTGTCGTACAATTCAGGGGTAATCGTGCTCGTTATTTCAAATCGTCCTCGCGCTACGCGCTCGGCCGATTTGAAATTACTCGTCCGATTACTCCCTGAATTGTACTCCACTCAGGTCAATTACTATTACAAAGTGTGCTAGATTTGAGGGGCGGTATTATAGTAAATTCCCAGTGGAAGAAGTTTTAAACTCTTTCCTCGGAGCTGTGCGGAAGACCAGTAATTCTGCTGGCTCGTTGTAATCCACCGGAAGGGTTACATAGTTCCCGCGGGCGGGGGGAGGAAGGGGGGGGGGGGGGGGGGGGGGGGGTTGCACTCCCATATGCTCGTCCTCGTGGATGCTCTTCTCGTTTAGGGGAGTAAATTATGGATTTAGGTGATGTTCAGGAAGGAACGCCGATATTTTTAGCCATCGAGGTACGGTTTAGGGTGGCACGCGAAGAATAACTGAAGATTTATGACAGAACTAAAGATTTATGGGGGTGCCTTTAACTCTTTAACTCCCAAGGAAATTCCAAATTTCATTTTGTAAAATATTGAAAAACAAGTGGCACCATGCAAAAGTGCTGTTGAAGAGGTTCATTTGAATGATCACACTATATAGGATTTCGTCCACGGACTCAAAAGTTAGATCTACACAACATGTCTGCTGACTCTGGGAATGAAAGGGTTAAAATCTATTAGTAGATAAAAGCATTCGATGACAAAGTCTTTATCGTCATTAAAGTCTAGTCAAATGAAGCTTGAGCCACACTAGATTGGTCTCCTATAGGATTTTAATTCAACATTTCCAATGAGCATTCCCGTTCCTTTTATATGAGGGTCCCCCCACCCCACCCCCGGCACAAAATTTACGTTACTTCGTTTTGTTATGATATAGACTGTAAGCTGTTTGAGCTCTGATTGGCTAAAAATCAATGCTTTATCAGAGCATAAAAACCCTGGAAGCCTATGTCATACATTCGTCAAGAAAACGTAATAACTTTGATGGGGAAAAACGCGGATTTTTATTGGCGAAATGCTGTGGATTTTGGCCTTCCCCAACACCACGCTAACATGAAAAGCCGTAAAAATCTAGAGAAATAATTCATCTTCTAAATCGGGCGGGCACTCTTAATCCTCACGGAATAGACCATATTCGTATTCTCGGTATTGAACTGGTACTAGCTTGCAATGGAGGCTAATGCGGGGGAATATCATTAAAAATATTTGCATGTGAAAAGATTCCCCCGCATGAGCCTCGACTGCACGCTAGTACCAGTTCAATACCGAGAATACGAAAATGGTCTATTAACCAACGCTTTTCAGTTAACTTTTTTATTCTTGTTTTTCACTTTGTCATGTTTCCACCGATAGCGTAGCTTCACCGTTCCATATATGGACCACACACAACCCACAATTCCTTGATTCGCTCTGATGAAGGGCTAGCACTCGAAACGTCAGCTATTGAATCTCTTCACGGTTTTACTCTGACCAATCACAGCAGTCGTAAACAATCCAATGAACCAATCAGAGCTCGAAACAATTACATGTCGGCGGCGCCAAGCGCGGGAAAACGCGTGCGAGCAGGTCAGGATTGGTTTTGGTTTTACTTCTGATTGGTCGAGAAAGTGGCGCGAGATTTATTAGCCAGTCACAAAGCGTACCATTGAAAACTGCTCTATCAACTCCGTTGATAAAACAAAATTTTCGTGTTTTACACCCCCACCGACACAGCACCACAGTTTCTTTGGAAACCAACCCCTGTATTTATTAAACACAGTCCACTACACAAACGGAGATTGGTAATCCTGTGGTATACCAAATTTTCGTGTTTCACTCCCCACCGACACAGCACCACAGTTTCTTTACAAACTAACTCCTGTATTCATTTAACACAGTCCACCACACAAACGGAGATTGGTAATCCTGTGGTATACCAAATTTTCGTGTTTCACTCCCCACCGACACAGCACCACAGTTTCTTTACAAACTAACTCCTGTATTCATTTAACACAGTCCACCACACAAACGGAGATTGGTAATCCTGTGGTGTTCCAAATTTTCGTGTTTCACTCCCCCACTGACACAGCACCACAGTTTCTTTGGAAACCAACCCCTGTATTCATTTAACACAGTCCACCACACAAACGGAGATTGGTAATCCTGTGGTGTACCAAATTTTCGTGTATCACTCCCCCACCAACGCAGCACCACAGTTTCTTTGGAAACCAACCCCTTTATCCATTTTTCGTTTCATTCAGTATAGTGTTTCAAGTAACTAAAATTATACATTAATTCTGCAGGTTATTTTTGCGGGAGCAATGCAAAAGTCAGGACCTCTGTTCAAACTCGTTCCCGGGTTCCTCAGCAGTCGTGGCAAGGTTTTACATCACAGTACCGCGCATAATCCACGACGCAACGAATATCTTGTGACGTTTGATTTTGACGTCGATAACGATAATGTTCCAGACCATTTATACGCTCTGAGGGTCGACACATCAGGAAATATCGTGGACTTGAAACTGTTGAACTACACTGCTAATATCAACACAAAAGCAGGTATTTTACAAAAAAGTACGCTTGAACACACACTGCCAAAAACAACTGGTTAGCATGACCAGAAAGTACGTTTCAAAAGCTTTCGTTTGAGCTAACACTTTAGGTTTTCATCCACAAACTCATATACGGTGTATCTAAGGGCGCGATCGATTCACCTTATTCCGGAATAAAAATAAACAGAATAGAATTGTTTGTTAAGGCACACACATGAATCTGTCAAAACACGCTTATAATACAGCAATAATAGGAGATGTTTAGTTTTCCAATGGCTCCCAAATCCCTAAAAGAGCGATTTTTTGTGACCATAGCTATACGGGTATGTGCCGCTGTGAAGGGTTTGGTTTTTAAACAGTTTTGTCTGGGATAGGGTATAGAAATCAAAGAGTTTTGGTCTAGAATAAGGGATCATTTACCGGGAAACTGATCATGCAGTGGTACGCAGAGGTTTTGGAAGATAGCGAGTCTGGGATAGGGTGGGGATTTTTGGTGACAAGAATGGGATTACAAAATGCAGCTGAACATGGTGTGGTGTAGGGTAAAGGTTTCAGAGTGTCAGCGGCACGCCACCACCACCTCCCCCTTGTTTAAGTGCGAAGTACATATAGTTTTTGAACTAGCGTAAGGTCTGTATTGGGAAAATAATATTTGACTTTTTAAAACCTTTCTTCAGTTTTCTTCACCATTCACTTTCACAAACTGACCATGGTATTGTTGAATTTTCCAGGTAACCAAGGCTGGCCAAGCGTAGCTTATAACGAAAAGGCCGATGAATATATGATCGCTTTTCAATTTCGTGCCGGCGTCATGCAGTACTTCTCCAACAAATACTTCATCATAGGTCAAAGAGTGCTGAGCGCGAAGACTGAAAGAGCAGCGGGTCCTTCATTGCTTGTAAAGGCCAATGGTCCAGGAGGTCCGACGGCCTGGGTTGACGCAACAGAACCTTTAATAGAGTATAACAGTGTCACAGGTATGGTTTACGGAATCTTCGGTAATGATCGGAAACGTTCATACAACCTTCGGATGGTATTCGCAGAACTTTCGAAAATCTTCGGAAGTCTTCGGGAAATTTTCGGAAAATGTTTAATACTTCGTAATTATTGTTGTTTATATAATAAACATAAAACATAAACACATAAACACGGGTGCGCGTACTTTCCGCGGGATACGAAATTTCTCTGCGAGTGTTTAACTCCATATAAACGACTTTTATTACGAAGTTTTAAGCAATTTTCCGAAGATTTGCCGAAGATTTTCGAAAATTCTCCGAATACTGTCTAAACGTTGCACGAACGTTTCCGACCAGTTTCCGAAATTTTCCGAGGAAGATCTAAAAATGTTTCAACAGTAGACAAACACCAGTTAGCTCGTTTGACATTGTAGCTAACATAACGATATTGATATTTTCAGTCTTCACAGTGAAAATAAAATTGATGTATTTACAATAAATATATGTATATGTTCATTAGACAATACAAAGAAAAAAGCATATGTAAATATAGTTTAAGAATTTCAAAATACGTAGAACTTCCATATAAAATATAGCCTACTACACGGAGAACTTCCGGGCGAATAATATGGGAAACAAACAAGTATCTTCCGAAGGCTTTTGCGTCTCTTTAAGCATCTTGTATGATGCACTTAACCCTCAAGCCGGTGTAAGAAATCAAAATTCAAGAAAAATCCCAAATTTCATTTTGAAAAATATTGAAAAACAGATGGTACCATGCAAAAGTACTGCTAAAAAGGTTTCATTTGAATGGTCACACCATGGGATTTCGTCAACAGACTAAAAAGTTAGAACTACACTACATGTCCCCATAATTACACCCTGTCAGTGCAAGGGTTAAAATCAAGTAATATTTCGTATGTTTTATTTTGAAGGTGGTTATGTGGGCGCAGTTATTGTAAACGGAGGTCGAAAGGAAGTTGTGAGCTTGTTCATTGACGCCAGAGGCAAGATTCTAAAGTCCGAAGGAATCTGTTCCTTCAAAGGAAACGCGTATGAGCCAAAAATCTTCTTTGACTCTAAAAGAAACGAGTTCTTCTTTGCATGTACGGTTGAGAGTGGCGGGGTCGCTAGCGCTGATTTCAACTTGCAGTCCGGTTTGCATATGGTAGTTATCACCAAGAGGGATGCTAACGGTGCGCATGCGTCCAACACTGAGACCACAGGCACGAAGAACTTTGTTGGTTACACCAACAAGACGATTGCAAGGACTTCTGGGTACTATAATGAGCACCTCGATAGGTATGATGAAATTATATTTCCCTTATTATATAGTGTTTTCACTCATGTGACCGGAAACCATTTTGAAGTGCTAAAACAATAGGAAATATTTGAATAAGAATAAGGCTAAAGTCCCACAGGATTCGTTTTGGACACCAGTATGGCCGCCATTTCATTGTTTTGGAACACCAATATGGCCGCCGTGACGTCACTTGCAAACGCGCTGTAGACGGCCTCATGGCAGTTTGTCGGTGTTGCGAATGCTGCCATCACCAAATGACGTAAAACAAAGATTCAAAAGACAGTAAACAATACCCACACCATAAAACAATAGCTAACCAACAAAAGCCGATTCCGCAACAACAAGAGATACCCAACTCTAAAATAAGATATACTAAAGGGAAAAGGCGCGAACGGACGCGAAGCCCCATGCGAGGCACCTACCAAGAAATTAAAAATATTAAACACTTAATGACTGGTCCCGAAGGAAACAGTGATTTTATTTCCCGAGAATCTCGATTCGTCTTGGGAAACATTGAGATTCGAGGGTGATTTTTATGTAGCTTTCTTCGTCGTGGAAAAACACAGTTTAAAAAACGCGCCGTGCACTCGAGGATCAATCGCATCATAATCATGCCACCTTTTGCCACGGTCTGATTAAGTGCGCTAGCGGGCAACAGTGCACTATTACCCTGTGACGTCATTTCGCAAATGTTGCCCGCTCATGGACGTTTGGCGGGAAACAGTTTATTTGTTAGATGTCATGTGACCATAGAAAAATTTCAGCTCTAGAGGCGAATCATTGCTGACGTCATTGTTTATATTTTGCTTCCTTAGCATACGAATCTGCATAGATAAGGCATCATGCTAAATACGAATTGACTTCAAAAGTTGAAAGAGCTTGTTAAACTTAGTAATCTACGCAATTTTCAGCTTTTTTCATGCAACATTTAAGAAAATATCTGCTATCAAAAACTGCAAAATTGTTGGGTGGCAAAAGCGCTAATGAGCCATACATTCTTTGTAAAATTTTGAGTTTTTAATACAGCATTGCATGAAGTGTATCTAGTATATCGGGCTCAAATTTTCAGAGAAAGCTAATTGTGCTATGTCCTTTCAGAGTTGATTTTTTTGTAGGTAGGTTAGAGAACGAGGCGCATATGCTAATGAGGCAAAAATGGTAAACAAAGATTCCCCTATAACAAAGTTAAATACCAGATAACAATCAAGGACTAAAAAGCTAATACCAATGACTGGCGGCAACTGACGACTGTAATGACTGGTGACGAGATGAACTATGAACTCACGTTTGACACTTACTGGTCGCATCGTGTAACGAAAAGCGGAGCGCTGACAGGATTTCATCACCTACCACACAAAACGTTATGACTAAAAATGCCTTTCTTTTACCCCACAGATTGATTCTATATTGGGAGGACTCAGACAGCGGCAAACATCTTTTAAACACAGCCTCTCTTTTTCTGAATCGCGCAAAATACATCCGGGAAGTTAAAACGTACAGTTGCTCAGCAACAAAGCAAGTGAGAACGCCGGCGGCAGTGTATTTTCCGATAAACAAAAATCATTTCCTCTTGTGGCAAGAAGAAAGTGGGATTTCTTGGGCTATCGGCGGAGAGCTCCTAAAAGGTCAGTCTGGACTTTCATCTCTCAACGGACTCTTCAGTGGAGATATAACACTGAAACTCCCGAAAATAGCAACTTCCCCACTCACGCCTTCGAAAATACTGAAAATGTTTGTACTCTTTTATAAATCTGGAAAATAGTGATCACCCCAAAATTATAACCTCTTAACATATTTCAACTGCGATCAAAATGATAATACTCTGCTTCGTACCCAGGTGTCTCTCTAATTATGCAAATTAGCGCTAGAGGCACAATGCCTTAAACCGCGGTCAAAATGTGAGCGAGAACGACAGAAATAGGTAAAAAATAAGAAAAGTCCATTTAAGATAATTTTTTTTCTTGGACAGCTCCTTTCTGCGTCTGCGTGTTAATTAAATCATTTTACGATTACTTAAAACGTTTCAAGCTTTTTTAAAACATTCGCAGCTTCTGCCTCTGTATACCACTCCTTGATTTGGGCAATTCACTTGACGCCAATCAGCCATAGGCCACTTCGAAAAATACCATAATACTCTTTAAAGTGCAGGTTTGAGTGGTGTTTGATTTCAGCACGAACTGCGCGTGCTATGCTTCAACTTTTTGGCAATTTGCATACGGTGCACATTTGTATACGAACACACAATGCTACGTTCAAGCGTTCCTTCATGTACTCTGAATTCCATTGTGCCATTCTAACAAAGGAGACTTGAGTAATTACATCCCGGTGAGGCTGACCCTGACATAAAAGATTAATATGGTATTTTTCGAAATGGGCTATTGTAGAACTTGTTTACCATAGCAACCTAGACCCCCTCATGAATGAGGATTATGGGTTGGGTTGGTCAGCGGACGTTACAGTAATATCAATGACTTCTGTAACAATGCATAGGACCACTTGAACAAACCGTAGCAAAATGTAGCTGGATCTTTGTGCAGATCAGGATCAGCAATGAACTAAAAAACTTTAACATGCAAGGCTGATTAGACAGCAAATTCGTCCGTTTCTTTTAATAATGTATAGAGGATATTACATGGCCGCGCGAAGATACGAAATTTCTCTTCGAGTGTTGAAAAATATTTCACGAGTGAGCGCAGCGAACGAGTGAAATATTTTTCAACACGAGAAGAGAAATTTCGTATCTTCAAGCGGCCATGTAATGTTCTGTTTATTATATAAACACCAAAGAAATCAAACCATTTCACTTTAATATTTTTTTGTAGTCCTAAAGTAGAACGTGTGAAGATATGATGTTTACGCGCGAAAGCTCACCTGGTATTTCATTGGTGTTTATATAATAAATGCCCGATATTTCGGTTAGACAAAACTTACCTTCATGAGGTCTAACCGAAATATCGGGCAAATATTATTAAAAGAAATCGAACGAATTTGCTGTCTGATCAGCCTTGCTGTCTGATCAGCCTTGCAGTAATATACAGATTAGACTCGGTTATGATAAATAATAGTTACAGATTGTTCACTCACGGGGTAATTCTTTGTCTATTTGTACTGCTAACAGAGCTTGACGTATTATAGGTAAAGGTGGTTTTGTATTGGTTTGTAGAATATGTTTGAATTTTTTTCTCCGAGTTACGAGTTTTTCACTGGTTTTGCGCATCCGGCTTAATCACCGCTACTACGTTACATGCATTCTCGATTATTTGTGCCATTTAGATGTATGGAAATTACATTTACAATGTATGTTTTTGAACAAGTTTCGTTATGTGGGCTATGGCTTGTGACTTGCTTATGCAGTCAAACATTGTAGGAGTTTTATTTTGTTTGTGAATTAAGTGGCTGGTCTCGATGGCCGATCGGCTCCCTTCAATTGTTTCTAGCATTCATGGTACTACTTCTTAATCATTCTTGTAACTCTCGATCAGGTAACTTGCGACTTCAAAACGGCAGAGAGCAGAAACTTCCCGTGATACTGTACAACAGCAAGATTCAAGGAGCGTTTGTCACGTGGCAGGAAAATGGTGTTGTGTTGTCGCGACAGATTACCATGGCAGCGCGTCCGCTGTGCAGTCCTCTTTGCTCATCTCAGCAGACATGCGCAGTACAGGATACATGTGTCTCGAATACAGGAGGTACGCTAAAATGTCTGCAGCTGTGTCTCCATGTGCGGAACAAAAACGAGTATTTTTCACTCGTTTTGTAGACTTTCTTAAAGTTAAGATGGAAATCATGGTCTTTTGAATCTTTGAACAGAAAAGGAACAATAATAAAGGAAATAGCCCAATTTATAGTTGTCTGCTGAGTGACCTGGCCTTTGAGTGGAAGTGAGGCTGAAGTTGACCATGCCTTGATACAAACATATCTGCTTTTCATATGTAAATCATGTTTTTTTTAATGCAAACTTGTTTTTGTTGAACATGATTTTCTTATGAAAAGCAGATAGGTTTGTATCAAAACAAAGTCAACTCCTGCCTCACTTGCATTCAAAGGCCAGGGCAGTAAGTATACAACTGTTAAATGGTCTATTTAACGGTATTTTAGGAATGTCTTAAAAGTGAAAATTCGGCCGCCATGTTGGTGTACCAATTAAAATGGCAAACGAATACAAAGTTCTCTAATTTTCGAAGTAATGTTTTTCCATAACTCGTTTATCGTTAGGCCTCAAAATTTTGCCAAGTCGTTTCATTTTGCATTTTCTGCAACATTTTATTTCTGGTGTTGCTCTCACAGCCAAAATAGCAAACTGAAAATGAAAACAATATATAGATACTGCAGTCAAATCGGCCGTAAGCAGAGTTTTCTTTGGTCCTCCTTGAAGATTAAGGGTTCAAGGGGAGTAGTCATAACAAGAATGCTCGACGAGGATCTGTTTTGGGTAGGGGTATGGGGGAGGGAAGTGGGCTGATGGTGGTGGGGGGAGGTGGGCTACGCAAAATACCATTAATTTGATGAGCGTAATAGACCACTTTCATAATGGCGGCCGATTTATTTATTCTTTTATATGTATGTTAATTAGCCTCACTGGCCTCGGTAACATGTGCACAATTCAAAAGAATTTTTACTCTAAAATGAGGCCAGTGAGGCTAATTAACATACATATAAAAGAATAAATAAATCGGCCGCCATTATGAAAGTGGTCTATGGACTAAATTTATCGACCTAA
>JAJLRJ010000014.1:19940092-19960092 GCA_024195265.1 Dendrophyllia cribrosa
ACAGTTTGTGGGGATATGGAGGCACTGTGCATATTACTTAAGAGACTGGCTTATCCTTGCCGGTATACTGACATGGTACCTCGGTTTGGTCATAATCCAACAGAGCTCTGCCTGATTTTCAACAAAATGGTCGATTTTATTTACGAACACCACCGCCATCGTTTGCGTAGTTGGGACCAGTTTTTTTACTGCCTGCTCAGCTGCAGAGATATGCAGAAGCTGTCCACCAGCAGGGTGCTCCCCTCAATAATTGTTTTGGGTTTATTGATGGCACAGTGCGTGGCATCGCAAGGCCACAGCAGAATCAAAGGGTAATGTACAATGGCCACAAACACTTGCATTCAATCAAATTTCAAAGTATTGTCATTCCAAATGGCCTTATTGCCAACTTACATGGCCCATTTGAGGGGAAGCGCCACGACAGCACCATGTTGCAAACATCTAGTGTTCTAAATGATCTCCGTAGAGTGGCGTATTTCCACGGCAACCCACTATGTTTGTATGGGGATCCAGCGTATCCTTTGGGAGTGCACCTGCAGGCCCCATTTAGGAACATGAACTTGACCCCGCAAATGGCATTGTATAATCAAGCAATGAGTGAAGTTCGGGTGTCAGTCGAGTGGTTGTTTGGTAATATCACTAATTATTTTAAATTTGTTGATTTTAAAAGCCAGTTAAAAGTTAATATGAGTGCAGTGGGAAAATTTTATATTGTTTGTGCTCTCCTGGAAAATGCTCACACTTGTCTTTATGGCAATATTGTTTCAGAAAAGTTCGGCATTCAACCACCTTCATTACAGGAATACTTCTCATAAATGAACAAAGTACAGGGGGTAGATACTGTAGTGTTTGCAGTAAGGGAATCTGATGTCAAATAATAATAATAATATTATTATTAATCGTGTCAGTAACAAAATTCTTGATTGTGAATGGTTATCATGGGGGTGTCCAATTACAGCTGTACAATACAGGGGGAGGGAGAGAGCAGATTGGCACTCACGCAGAGGAAGGTGTTTATTGGAGAGTATTGGGTGGTTATTTGCCATGAAGAAATATGGTATACTCTGCTTGAAGCAATGAGGGCAGATTTCAATAATAATATTTGAGTGTAAAGTAATACAGAACTGTTTTGGTTTTACTTTAATTCCTATACGCTGTGGCTGGTTTGAAAAACTCATACCAATTACTTTGCCAAAAATAACTCACATCAGCTTTGCATGCTGATATGTCAGGAACAAAACAAATGACATTCATTGCAATATTGGTTTGAGAAAGAAGGTTCTGGTATAAAATTATACATGTATTTATGTTGTGGTTCAGTTTTATCCTTGGTGCTGAATTTTGATTTTCCTTTGTTTACATTCATTATCGTATATAATTTTATTAACATACACAAGAAGAAAGGAAAATCAAAATTGCACCAAGGATAAAGCTGAATCACACCATAAAATAATACACTGACAGCACGTCCAGGTTCATTGTATCAATTTTCATTAATTATTATTTTGAACTATTTTTTATTCAAACTGGAATGGTGAAAAAAATCACAGTTGACTTGTTAAATAGCTACTAACTTTAAAGTGCAACTATCATCACAATTTTGCCTTCCTTTTTCTTGTCAGTTTTGAAAAGGCTAATTAGGTTCACTTTATGTCTTTTCAATTAAAGTGCAATCAAGCTCAGATACTCATGTAAAATATATATTAAATGGCACATTCATGCTGAACTCGTGCATCAGCAAACCTTTTTTTACAATAAAAACTCAATGTTACATTAAAAAACACAATATTGAATAACTGTGGTCATATCGTTCACTTCTTTAGCATTTCACATAAATAATTGTTGCAAGTGTAAAAAATAAAAATTTATGCTAATTTAACAAAAACTCCCACTCATTGATCCTTTTTATGCAAACTTTGCAACATCAGCATCATTTGATGCTGCAACATGGCAAATTGCTGTTGCTGCTGCTGCTGTTGGTTTTGTTGCATTTGTTGTAGTATCTGTTGCTGAAATATTTTCATTTGTTCATTTTGTGCTGTTTTTGTTGCCTCTAGCTGCCTCATAAACTGTTCATGTTGCATCCTCTGTACCTCTCTTTCTTCTCTTCTGTCCTCTACCTCTTGCTCCTTCAGCTGCCTCACAATTTCCCCTTTTTCCTTCAACCAGTCCAATGCCTCCCCACCAGACCTTCTTCTTTTAGTTTCTTTTTTCCCTTCTTCTTTTTCCTCTGTGTGCCTCTTCCTTGTCTTTCCAAACCTCTCCAACGCCCTGTCTCTCATCTCTACTGCTTGCTTCTTGTCATTCACTGCTGCCTCTTTCTTTGCTCCATCCTGTTCTTCTGCCCTCTTCGCCTCTAACTCCAGTGCTACCAACTCTTCCAGTATAACCTCCACTTCTGTCTGATGTTCGTCGCCCCCACCACTTTCTTTCTCCTGCCTTGCAACCTTTGCTTTCCACTTTCCTGCCAAATTCTGATACCGGTCTCTCACTGAACGTGAAGTGACATGGCCGATACTTTCTGCCATGAGAGCAGAGACAACATTTACCCAAGCAGCTCCTCTCTCTCGGCTGCCAGCCCTGCTGTTGACAAATACCCCCTCTGCTCCCATGGCCCGCAACAACTTGACATCTTTTGCTTCTGTCCACACCATTATTGACCTGGCAATTGAAATACAAATAACTTTTCCTTTATAATGAAAATGAAAAAATAAAATTTCCACTATTCATCTCAACATATCCTTTAGGTAAAAGAAACAAAAATATAATGAAGGCAGAAAATTGATACCATCTAGAGACAAACCATTATTTTGTTCCCTGTTTCCTAAGTGGTCCGCATTTTGTTCATTATAGAGTGTTCGAAGCTATGACACCTTATTTATGATCCTCAAAAACACACTGTGAGTTAAACAAGTGCGTTGTAAAGTGAAAACAACGACAGATAGAAATTAGTATTAACATCAACCAAAACTGCCTGAATTGCTCTGAAATTAAACAGCTTAGGTGCTTCAACAGCGCGAAGAAAAAACCGTCGATTCCTTCCAAAAACAACATTAAACCCGCAGCCTCACACGACCGTGCACGTGTTTTTCCACTTTTATAGCTAAGCTGAAACCGATGTTAACCTCTTCCAGAAATAACCGGCGGCCGGTAAAATGTATTTTAAAGTTTGTTTATCTTGCAGAATTGCCTCGACTCGCTTGAACAATTTATAACCCTTATGTTTACAACAAGAATGTATTACAAATATATTTATACTTACTTTTTCTTCACTTCGCTTGTACTAGCCTGACTAGCCTCCATTGTACACAAATCCTTCACTGTAAAATGACACAAGATAAAACGTACAGTGAGTTTTAATACGTAAGCTTAAATAGGTGGACATGTTTATTTCTTGTTTGTTTTCGATTCGCAAAAGAACGAAAAAAAAAAAAAAAAAAATCACTTTATTTAAGTGTCAACTGTATTTAGCGCGCAAGCACTAATTGGGGACACTAAATATAGAAACAAATATTGTAAATATTGCAAATAGAACATAACACGTTAAAAAAAGTCGCAATTTTATGTTTTTATTAGTAAGCAAACAATAAAAATGGCGAAGTTGACAATTTATTTTTTATTTATCCGAAAACTGAAAGACTGAAGCAAAACAGCATGACTTAAGGACCTCCAGGACAAAATTGTGTCGGAGATACATCCAAACTCAAGGAAAGCAACATATCAACTTCGTAGGTAGTTTATTAGCAACATTTTTTGTCACATTTGATTGGCCTCTGAAAATCACAATCTTAAAACAAGTCTTTGTGGACACAGAAACAATAGCTAAAATGATTATTTTATGAATTAAAAGAAATTCTCTCACCTTCTCCGCTTAAAAAAAACGCAGTGGCTATTCGTACGGCACCCGTACGCGGACTTCGATTTGCTATTCGTACGGGAGTCTAAAACTTTCGGCAATTTTCGATGTTATTCTTCACTTTTGTTGATCCACAATATTAAATGTTCGTTTAGCTTTACGAAGCGCTTCTGGTAAGCGATGTTGATTTGGCTCAGACTAATTTGCCGAGTCTCTGTATACTACGCGAGCGACTCATTTCGTGACACTTTGAAATTTTTCTCTTCATAGAATACTCCCGTACGGCCGACTTCGATTTGCTATTCGTACGGGAGTCCAAAACTTTCGGCAATTTTCGATGTTATTCTTCACTTTTGTTGATCCACAATATTAAATGTTCGTTTAGCTTTACGAAGCGCTTCTGGTAAGCGATGTTGATTTGGCTCAGACTAATTTGCCGAGTCTCTGTATACTACGCGAGCGACTCATTTCGTGACACTTTGAAATTTTTCTCTTCATAGAATACTCCCGTACGGCCGACTTCGATTTGCTATTCGTACGGGAGTCCAAAACTTTCGGCAATTTTCGATGTTATTCTTCACTTTTATTGATCCACAATATTAAATGTTCGTTTAGCTTTACGAAGCGCTTCTGGTAAGCGATGTTGATTTGGCTCAGACTAATTTGCCGAGTCTCTGTATACTATGCGAGCGACTCATTTCTTGACACTTGGTGTGCCCACAAATGTTTTTGTCATGTTACCACCAACATTGACAATAAAAGTAAGGAATTTTATTTGCTTGTTATTTTTTTTCCCAACTAACCCCTGAAGCTGGCTTCCTGTTAAACCAATCAGGTCATTTAGAAGAAAAACCTGACTAGCTCCACTGCTTTGGCTATTAACAAGTTCCAAAACCCCTTGGATGATTGAAAGATTCAACCAGTTCGATCCAGTAAGAGTAGCCAGGTCAGATGCTAATATTGTTTTATTCAGAACCACTTTCCCATCACTGTTATCAAAGATGAGCTTTTCATACTCATCTAGTAAGCCATTTGGCAACAGACAGTGTTCATTGGGTGGTTTAACAGCCTGGTTTAACCACCATTTTTCTTGCTTCACCCTTGCTGCTATATCCCTCAGACCATGAATTTTGAGCAAAGTTTCAACAGCTGATTTGGTGAAAGTTCCCAGGAAACAAGAAATTGCCTTGCATTTCCCATGATTCATAGAATACAGCATGTTATCACAGATGGACTTAGAGGGCATCTGCGTGACAGTAGTTATGTCAGTGACGTATTTGGGAATGTTCACATGATAGGTTTGTGGTCCTGGTGGAGCGATTAAAGGAAATGATATTTCAGGTAACTTGCCCCTGTTTATCTTGTAAAAGTTGTTTGTGTGAATTATTTCCTGTCAAAGAAAGAAAGTCAATAAACTGATAAACCACAAATACATTAAACCTTGTTATCTGGTCTTGGTTATGATCAGCACCTATGTATGTCTCTTACATAATTACTGTACATGATCAAAGATATGGGTCAAGACAACAGTGGGAAAGTTTTTAGTAAGCATAAATTATGTTGATGTTTGAGTATTTTTCCAAATTAAAACCACAAGTAATTTAGGCTTACAGAAACCAGCCAAGAGAAATTCTTTGTTATTTATGGGTCCTAAATAGTGAGGGTTGTCCAATACTCTGACAAATTTATGGAGAGCATTGTATTGTATTATATGACCATAACAATACTTTAACAATACATTCTAGAACGGCACAACACAGCAAAATGTATTACAGTACAATGCTATGCATAAATTTGTCAGATCAGAGTATTGGACAAGTATGTAAATATTTCTAATGCACCCTTAAAAAATATGATATTTTCCATGAGAATAATAATGGAATCTTATTTTTCAAAAGATAAAACTTACAATAAATTGATTACTAGAGCAAAAAAAAGATAATAAAGGATAAGAAGATTGCCATAATAGTGAATAATTGCAAGGTACTTTGCAGATCTAATGTGAAAACTGAACAATACTGGCAGCCCAAAAGGGTAAATATTTTCAAACTTTTTAGCTTTACATGTACCTTCAATAATGGATCTTGCACTGTTTTCCTTGAAGGGCATGTGTCACCGCGTTTCAAATATTTTTTCGGCATTCCTTGGAATGAGAGATAAACACTGTCACCTTCGTCACCTTATTTGATTAAGGAGCCTTCATATCATGGTGTTGATATTGCTTGTAATCATTTCACAAGGTAAAGTGACTTAAAGCGAACAACTTACTTTGGGATGACCTGCTGCTCTGCATTCTTTCGACTTTACAGTTCACCACGGATTCTCAGAGGTAGAGATATTCCCTGACACAACTTACGTACAGCTCAACAATCTACGGTGTTCCAGAGATGATATACCTGTGATACAAATTTTCGCGCGCTTTTCGCGGAATATTTTTAGTCCGGCTGAGTAGCCAGGCTCGCGGCTTTCGGGGCCGTACGAATAGTTCGGTAACAGTTCCAAGTTCAAGTTTATTTGGCTCAAATAAACAGAGCTCGCTAGAATCGCTTAATTCTTCTAATGGTATATATCATATTTTGGATTAGCAACAATCAGCAAATACATAGAAAATCAATGAAATATTCAGACTCCCGTACGAATAGGAAATCGAAGTTGGCCGTACGGGAGTATTCTTTGACGCGAAAAATTTCTAAGTGTCACGCAATGAATCGCGCGCGTAGTGTACAGAGACTCGGCAAATTAGTCTGAGCCAAATCAACATCGCTTACCAGAAGCGCTTCGTAAAGCTAAACGAACATTTAATATTGTGGATCAACTAAAGTGAAGAATAACATCGAAAATTGCCGAAAGTTTTGGACTCCCGTACGAATAGCAAATCGCACTTGGCCGTACGGGAGTATACTTTGACGCGAAAAATTTCTAAGTGTCAAGAAATGAGTCGCTCGCATGGTATACAGAGACTCGGCAAATTAGTCTGAGCCAAATCAACATCGCTTACCAGAAGCGCTTCGTAAAGCTAAACGAACATTTAATATTGTGGATCAATAAAAGTGAAGAATAACATCGAAAATTGCCGAAAGTTTTGGACTCCCGTACGAATAGCAAATCGAAGTCGGCCGTACGGGAGTATTCTATGAAGAGAAAAATTTCAAAGTGTCACGAAATGAGTCGCTCGCGTAGTATACAGAGACTCGGCAAATTAGTCTGAGCCAAATCAACATCGCTTACCAGAAGCGCTTCGTAAAGCTAAACGAACATTTAATATTGTGGATCAACAAAAGTGAAGAATAACATCGAAAATTGCCGAAAGTTTTGGACTCCCGTACGAATAGCAAATGGAAGTCCGCGTACGGGTGCCGTACGAATAGCCACTGCGTAAAAAAAAAGCACAAATCTTCCCGTTGTCATCAGGACGTGAAAACAACAAAAATGCCGTCGTGAACGTGACGCGACCTTGACCGGAGGACGTCTTCGTGATCACCGGAAGTCGGGTCCAGACTATTCTGCGCGCTCTCCCGTCCTCAACTGACGTCGCGTTCTCTTTGCTAAATCAGTCTATTTATACAGTCGAAACGCTCCTTACGAAAACCTCCATAATACGGAGATCTCTCTATTCTCTATTATGAACAGTTCTGCTAGTCTCGTACAAACCGGACACGTGGCTCTGTGTCTTTGGTGTCCATATTAAGGAGGGTTGACTGTATCTCTTCTACCTTTTCACAGTGTTACTGAAAATAGATTGCTTTGTCTCTCAAGAGTATACCTCTGGCTTAAATTATACGCTTGAGTAACGCATTTCTCTTGCTTTCATTTATCAGCTCCCCTGCCAAGCTACTCTGTGTTGGTAGCTACCAAAAAGTCAATATGGCAGCTGTTTATGGATACGAAGCAAAATCAAGTCACGTTCAGGAAGCTTCAGATCAATCACAACCCCAGTATGCTTGTGGCCCTGGGTTATAACCCGGTAGATAAACGCGTGTATTGGAGTGACGTAGAAGAGAATAGCATAAATCGCATGCCTGTTAGTGGAGTTGGAGGAATGGAATCGTTATTCGGGTACGTTATTGAGAGTCTCAATGGGGTAAGAAAAATAAGGCGCGAAGATGCATCTCGATCCGCCACTGAGAGCTGTACCGTTGCCATGGTAATGGCTATGAAGTCATAAGCACCCTTAACGTATTGCCTGAATATAGCGTCGTGTAGTCTAGATATCCAAAAGTTGTCGACATGATCGGTGGCCGGTCATTTTTTAATATTTCATCATTTTAGACACGCTATTGAAAGTAAAAAAAAAACCTTATAGCTTCCTTAATAAGATTGAAGTCAGTCAGTACAGGAAACACTGCATAGGAAGATTACTGATGGTCTGATGTTTATCAATACAGAAATGATGTCGGAGTCGCGGATGGCCTGGTACTTGACGTTGAAGATGATTATATTTACTGGACTGAAGTATCCAATCCGATGACGCCGGGAATGATTAAGCGCGCAAACTTAAATGGAGGAAACCGCAGAACAATACTATCGGGTTTGGATAAACCAAGAGCTATTGTCCTTTATAAACAGAGAAGGTGTGTTAAAGTAATTCGTTCTTTAAAGTGCCCCTATGATCAAATTTTTGATTTTGATTTTTTTACATTTTCGTGTACTATTAGACTTTCTTACTCATCTTGCCAAATTTCAATCCATTACGAACATCAGAAGTCATTTTATTTTAACTTTTATTTCCAAGAATTTACGGCCGCCATTAATGAACCTTGTTCCAAGGCTTGGTTGCGAATGGGAGAAAGTGACGTCAAAGACTCAAACATACCTCACGGGTTGAAATTATAATAACAATAAGCATAGAAAATTGCACGAAGAACAAGTCCAAAGTTTTTGTTGCTTTTCGCGTGGGTGATTTTTAAAAAAATATCCTTCAACTGCGAAAACTCGACTTTAAGCTTTGGTTTTTTAGCAAAAACAATAGGCCATTTCCAAGTTGCTTTTTGTCTCGTTATCAAAACGAGGCTTGGTGTACAACCTTTCATATGAAAATTAGTTTTCATTCACATGTAAATAAAACTAATTTTCACATAAAAGGTTGTGCACCAAGCCTCTCTTTGATAACGAGACAAAAAGCAACTCGGAAATGGCCTATTCCTGCAGCGATACAGCTAAGGGAAACAATTTCGAGTACACGCGAGACGGTGTACCCACCATCTCCCCACGCGAGACGGTGGTTTGGAAACGCGATATCAATTAGCATAGATTTTGGCAATTTTATTTCGGGAAAAAATTTCGAGTACACGCGAGACGGTGTACCCACGCGAGACGGTGTACCCACCGTCTCCCCACGCGAGACGGTGATTAGCATAGATTTTGGCAATTTTATTTCTTCGTTTTCTCTGTTTTTAATGATCAGTTTGAGAAGCTTTATCAAAAACTCGAAAGAGTGTTTCATTAGATATCCAAACACCTCGAAGGTGGTTAAAATACTCGGCTGCGCCTCGTTTTTTTCAACCCACTTCTCTGTGTTTGAATATATTGATGAAACACTCTTCCTCGTTTTTGAGATATTACGTGAACTGATATTTCGCAAAATGATGTGAACGCTGCGGTTTACAGTGTTCACGATGTAAAGGTTACAATCCTATCTAACTTTTGTTTTGACTCTAAGGTTGATGTATTGGACTGACTGGGGAGCAACACCGAAGATAGAACGAGCCAACTTGGATGGGAGTAACAAGAGAACGCTTGTGCAAGGACAGCTGAAATGGCCAAATGGTTTGGTCATTGACGTAGCTTCGCAACGACTCTTTTGGGCAGACGCCGGCGTTGATAAAATAGAGACATCTGACTTACAGGTTATAACCGCGGCGTTTTCGATGTATTAGTCCTTTTATATAGGAAATAAAGAAGGCTAACCATGTATTATTTTGTCACAAAACACGGCGTGGAATTGAAGAGTGCCAGGAGAGAAATTCAAAAAGCACGGGCCGGAGGCGAGTGCTTTCTACATTTTCGTCGTGTTCACAATATCATACATGGTTTGGTCTTCATGATATAGAATTTAAGCTGAAACGAAACTTAAATTACGCGAGTTTCAAAAACTTTAGGTCAAAACTCTTTGATTTTTTCATCAAAATCAAAATAACAAGTGAAAAGGGGCGCTTTCATTCTCCATACGTTTCTGCTTTGTCTTGGAGAACGCACTAAGACAATCAGGCTGCGTTCAGCTTCCAATCTATATTATAATATATTCATGTTACTTCATGCTATTATGTACATTATATTTAGTTTTCACCGTGTCATAAAGCAATTTATATTTCCAGAAATCGTTTAAAATAGCGTGACATAGTGTGACTGTATCGCCCAAAATTTCGTTGCAGTTGTTTCCTTAAAGGGGCATTGTCACGCAGATTTCGCTGTGTTTTGGTCAAAATACACTAAATATATGACAAAGTACCTTTGCTCAAAAAATTGCTTTTAGAACACCAAGAAGATAATATCAAGTGATTTCTTCAAGGAAGAACAAACCATAATAAGTTTTTCTGCGATTTTTCCACGACTCTTGGGAGGAACTTGAAAAAATTTTTTAAAGTTGCAATCCATTTCCATCCTGGCCATCCGCAGCCAAAGATAACGAATACTAGCTTCCGTGCACTGATAGAGTATTTGTTAACAAAACTGGACCATTATTTGTAGGTTTCCATTCAAACAAATATGTTTTTTGGCTTTTCAAAGTGATACTAAAAATAGGTGACAGTGTCCCTTTAAGCGCGTGACTAAAATGCTGGAGGTAGCCTCAAGTTGGACTATTACCTTATCCAGGGGTCTAGTTATTTAAAGCCTCGTGGTACAGAAACCAATAAGCGAAGGCTGTATTAGCCGCCTTGTGTCCATGTGTGAATGTGTATTTTTTCTTTACTGTGGTATCTTTTTTGCAGGGGAGGGCACCTGTCTTTTTGACACAATCCTTCCCATCTGGGTCGGATGCGTGTTAACAGTTTCTTTTGTCTACAGGGTCGGGGACGTCGTGTTCTGCTCGGTTCTCCACATGTGCATCATCCATACTCTCTCGGCATTCTAAACAACAGGTAATATATATATATATTTTTGCAATAATGCAAATCTTTATTGAGAGTGACAAGATCCAGTTACAAATTATAATGGTACATTACAAAAATAATATGTGCAAATATAATAGGTGACGGTGTTAACACTAATAAAGATGCGATTGCATTATTTACCACACACACAGTTACACTCGACAAGAGACATACACAAAAGAAACGTAATAATTGTTATTGTATTGAAAGTTGCCATGGTAACCGAAAAAGAACCAACTGATAAAGTAGTCAACCCTCTAGGTCCCTCTATTGTTATTTATTATATTGTTTATTTACAAATTTTTCCATATCATAGGCAGGTGTAATACTACGGATACGTAGTTCTCTGCTGGGTTAACACACCCATCCAACACCCACCAATCAACACCTACCCATCCATCATTACCCACCCGTCAACACCCACCCATCAACACCTATCCAACACCCACCTATCAACACTCGCCCATCAACACCTACCCATCAACACCCATCCATCATTACCCATCCATCAACACCCACCGATCACCACCCACCCATCAAACATCCACCCTTCAACACTCGCCCATCAACACTCATCAATCAACCAATCAACACCCACCTATCCAACACCGATCCATCAACACCCATCCAAGATTCACCAATCAGCACCCACCCATCCAACACCTTCCCATCCATCCCTTCCACTTAAAATGAAAATTCATGAGTGAAAATGTTTTATTCGTATGCGTTTACAAAATTCCTCTGTCGTTCTATTTCATCCGTGCGAATACAGTCGAAATAATTATTGAACCCGCTTATAAGGCACTAGAAATGGTATATTGTTGGACAGCTTAAGTGCTATCTTCCCTTCCTGTTGTGCTTTTTGTTTTTCGATGTTGTAATGCAAGTGCAATTTAGCAATGTTTTGGCTCAGTTATCAGGGTCCTGGAGATGAAAAAGTGTAAACTCATTTCCACTGTAGCAGGAAATACGCTTGGTCGTTTTACTCTAGCTTACTCTATAATGTTGTCTTGGACCCACGAAACGGCAACCTCAACTTTTCGTTTTCCTTTATGGTAGGAAAGAGCCTGTGGCGGAAGCAGTTAGTAGTATTTAAAAGCATTATCTGTTTGTTTTAGATTGTTCTGGAGTGACTGGGAGACGTCTGGGATTCACTCAGTCGACAAAAAGACTGGCAAGGATTTGATAACTGTGGCCCAGGGCCTTGATAGACCAACAGCGTTTGCTGTGTTCCAAGCAACTCCTCCAGGTTTGTAATTCTTGAATTCTAAAGAATACACTCATCTCGGTGGAACATACACTATATGGATGCTGCTAAGAAGATAGTCAAACAACCTTGTCCCCAGAGCCTTTCAAAAAAGAATCGTCAGCCTTGCGCATGAGCGCCGACCGGTTAGCTCAGTTGGTCGAACGCCGGACTACCGTGCGGTAGGTGGCGGGTTCGATTCCCGGCCGGACCAAAAACCTGGGTCTTAAAATAACTGGTAACATGCTAGCTGTGTGCTCAACATCTGCCTTAGTTCAGATGATCACGTCATTGCGCGGTGACGTTAAGCCGTTGATCATGTCTCCTACATTTGTCAGTTGCCTTTCCTGTAGGGGACGTTAAAGATCTCATAGCCGACTCTTCGCAGAGAGTAGGGGACGTAGTCCCCGGTGTCTTTGGTCTGCTTTGTGTAAGTTACGAGGGCACCTGTGTCACATTCCACATTAACTGTAAACTGCTTTAGCAGTCTGGCAAAGTCCCCCCGAACAGTGTTGTAATGCTCATTTCATCATATTCCAATGTTAAAATGCGCAATATAAGCTATCAATATTACCTAGGACTATTAAATTCCTCCTGGACACCATGGGAAATATCATTGTGTGTTTGTGTGTTTGGCAACGGTTACACTTAACAGTCATGTGACTGACAAACCTGTGGCCCTAGAATTCCAGGTCGAATTGGAATTTATAAATGTTATTTTAGAGGAGGGAGCAAAAAAGAGGAGGACCAGAAGAAAAAACACTCGGAGCAAAGAGATCTTCGCAACCCACATATGATACCGAGTCCGGGAATCGAACCTGGACCACACTGGTGAGAGGCGGGTGCTTTCACCACTGCGCCATCCCTGCTCTACTACAACGGAATCCTCTTGGGTATCCCAACATTTATTCTTTCAAGTGAAAGGACAGCATGGAGCAAGGCCTTTAGTCTAAGACCCCTTGGAAAGAGAAATAAAGTAAAGAATGGTAGACATGAAGTACGTTTGAAACGTTATCCACATGACCGCTTTCAAGAAGTGTCCAGTTTGTCAACGTACACGTTAAGAGTTTTTTGTTCTATAGTAGCTCTGCATTTTCACTAGCTTGTGCAATTAAAGAGAACACTTTTCCTTTTTTATTTTAGTTGATCCCAGTATTCGCTGTCCAGACCCAGGTCGCCCGGCAAATGGCAACAGACACCCGTCTCCGGAGGAAGGCAGTGATTACCCACAAGGTAGTGTGATACGCTACACGTGCTTCCCACACTATGAGTTACATGGACCTGTAACGCGGACTTGTTTGGGTGCTGGCCGCTGGAATGACAAGGCTCCTGAATGTCTTAGTAAGTGAATGGTAAAAGCACTTAAAGCAACACGAGCAGTGAATGAGGAATACTTCTTGTTCATAAACGATGTTTATGCGATGAAGCGGAATGCTTGTGAGCAATATCTCCTGTGTGTGTTCTTTTATGCCTCATTGGATTTTTCACATTGCTAAGAGGATTTGTGTTGTCACGATGCTTGCATTTATGAACTTGTATCCTGTATTCTTTCCATCACTTTTTTGTGTAGCAAGCATTTTCTGCGCGGGGTTTACCAGTTAACCCTTTAACTCCATAGAGTGCCTTAAATAAAAATTTAAGCAAAATACTGAAAAACAAATGGTACCATGCAAAAGCACTGCCGAAGAGGTTTCATTGAATGGCTTCCTGAATGGACACACCACAGGATTTTATTAGCAGACTTGGCAAAAGTTAGAACTACGCTATTATTGACTATCGCCACTATTAACTTTAACTTTACTTTAACTTTTTTAACATTATTAACTATCGCCATAATTGACTCTGGAAGTGGAAGGGATAAAGGCATAACCTTCCCCATTTCGTATTCTGGGATTGGGACCAGGCAGTATTATTTACGATCAGGCAACTCGTTTTTATCAACTACCTGGGATCTTAATGCAGTGACTAATAACGGCTACAGAATAGATACTGTAAACGGTTCGTCACTTGACTACTAAACCTTCATATGGTGTCTGCTATTCAAAAATCAAACCTGTATTCTTGTGGCCTTTTTCTCATTTCTTTGAGAAAGCATGAGAGTTAACAATTTGCGTCATTACCCTTTTTACCTTCAGGTCCTCCAAGATTTCAGCATATGCCAACCAACAAAACTGTTAAAGAAACAGGAAGTGTCATATTGCTTTGCTCCGTTTCGACCCCAGATACTAATATCACGTGGTTTAAAGACGGGAAAGTTGTGAAAGGGGATAACGTTTTCTTAACGAGGAACGGTCTATTGATTCAAAACGCATATCGTGAAGACCAAGGCTGGTACGTCTGTAACGCAACAAACAAGGGAGGCAGCAAAGTGGCGCGCGCATACCTGAAGGTGTCGGTACCTCTTGATGCAGGTTAGTGATCGGTATGTTAAAAAAGGAAGCCATGTGTTTGATAAATTGATAGCCATCATGATGTCTTATAACTGTCACCTTATAGTTAGCTACAATAGGCGACAAAAATAGTTGACACACTGTATAACAAAAACGGTTTTCGTGCCATATTTATCACTGTATCTTTCCATTCACTAAACTAGGCCGCATTAACCCCCGTTCCCCCATCCAATGTTGTAGGATTGTAGCGACAGACCGGACGAAACGATACACAACATTGTCTGGGGGGGTGGGGGTTGGGGATAAGGGGGCGGGGCTGAAATGCCTCTCTACCCGAAGAAAATGGGGTTCAAAATGACAATGTGTCAACAATATTGTCGCCTATTGTAGCTCCGTCGGTAGGGCACCAGTCTGCAAAATGGAGATCTGCCCAACACTTAAACCTCTTTAAATGCAGAGCCCAACTTGGTCGGATGTTTGTGTACAAATAGCCACCCCTTCCCAACGTTAGGACGTTATAGAGTTACCAAGGACGTAACGAACCCCAGGAATGACCACCCTCCGTGCCTTCTTCATTCATACTCATGTGCAAGTCATGAGATTTGACTCTAGCTACCTTCTTGTCTGTCGATAAATTGTAATTAAGGACGTTTGTGATAATTGTTTATGTGCAATCCCATGCTACGTCATGCACGAGCGCGCGCGCTAAGGAAGAAATCTAGACACATAAAGCGGTGGTAGCCGTTGCGTTAATATTGCTAAGTTTTAACTCGGTTAAATGGTTGGCGATCCCTAGGTTTTTTGGATAAATAAATTTTTTTATTTATTCTCGACAGATTGTGAAAAAATGAACAAAAAAATCAATGCAGGAAATTTAAAATTTTCCCTTTTTTTGACCCACGCGACATTGAATCCCAGCAACTTGCGGCCGGTCAGGGTTTGCAAATGCTGTTGTTTAAAGATTAGGTTTACTTTAAGGGACGTTACCAGTTGATTTAATTTGCTTAATAGACCCACTCATAAAGAATTTTGCATAGAAAGTTTAATTCTAGAGATTCATTTGCAATATTTTTAGACTAACAGACATTGGGGCTACATCGAGTAAGGAAGACCGATTTTTCAAAATTAGGGCCGGTGGCCTTTCAGATATCTTATCTCCGAAACGAAGTCGGTGACCCCCAATTTATTTGCATTTCTGCAATAATAACTCATCCTCAAGCTTGAGCAAAAGTTTAAAAAAAATCAATGTCAGAAGATTTTCGCGCGAACGTCCTTGAAAAAAAGCTACTACTCCACAAGAGCACTATGTTGCTGTTCTTTGGTCAATACGTTCTTGAATGGAACATGTGTCTACTGCATGTTACTAAAATGTTTGGATGCATGTACAGTTAATTTAACCTTTCTTCGTTTGAAATTTTGATGTCTACCCGGGTCAACCCCTTACAGTTTTCCAAGTTTATGCCAACTCTAAGACTAGTTCTACTAGGTTGTCAACTCTATTAGGCCACCTGATGGGTAGCAATGATATTTTAACCCTTTCACTCCCAAGAGTGCCAAACATCAAAATTCAAGAAAAATTCCAAATTTCATTTTGTAAAATATTGAAAAACAAATGGTACCATGCAAAAGTACTGCTGAAGAGGTTTCATATGAATGGTCACATCATAGGATTTTGACCACAGAATCAAAAGTTAGAAGTACACTACATGTCTCCATAATTGACTCTGGGAGTGAAAGGGTTAACCCATGCGGGTGCCACTCGCGGCCTTTATTATCGTTTTGTCTGATCCTCTTCGAACAAGACTTCATCAATTTCAGGTTCAGAGGTTTTATTGTTCGAATTGTCGGCATTGTCTGAATTCAGTCATGTCTCGTGCTATTGACCTGTAGTGAATAATTTGATCTCTTTCTGGTTGCATTATCGTCACAACTTTCATTGTTACACTTTTAATTGTTACAACTTTCCGTTTTAGTATAGCGGTCTACTATGCGCATGCCCAATAGTAACGTTATCAAGTTCAGTAGTATTCCCCACTCCAGAAACTATTAAAAATACCATAATGCGCTTAAAGTGCAGGTTTGGATGGATGTAAGCCTGATTTTTCATTCTAACAAAGGAGACTTAAATAATTACACGGCCGGTGAGGCTGAGCCTGAACATAAAAGAGTATTATGGTATTTTTCGGAGTGGCCTATTTAAGGGATACTGTCCTGCTGAAAGAACTGAATTTTGCCATTATTGTCCTCAGAGCCCTCGTTTTGTTTAGTCAGCGGGAAAAACGAGACGCAATTTAAAGCTCTGGGGACGAGAATGGAATTTTGCTTACTTAATTTCTAAGTTATATCGGCAAATACCACCAAATATACAACTAAATTGGATAAAAAGATTCTATAGAGCAAAAACGAAGCAGTAGTTTGGAGAAAACGTGCTGGATTGCAAGGATGGAAGTGGATTAAGTTCACCAATTTTAATTTCGTGACAGGCGGTCACGAAATGAAAGTTTCCATTCTGGTGGAATTTTTAGTCATTTGGTCGTTATTTTGTCTTTTAAGTTCATACTTCTTTCCGTTCATCGCTTCTGGCGATTTTGTCTTTTTATTTCAAGATAATAAAGCCAACGTAAAGCAAGCTCCTGGCCATAATCATGAAAACATGATATTTCAGCCGGGACAGTGTCCCTTTACGTTTCTTTTGCCTTTGTTCTTTAGACTGCGGCAAACCAACCCTGGCGACTCGTCAAAGAATAGTTGGTGGTGAAAAGGTGGAAGCGGGTTCTTTTCCCTGGCAAGTCAGCCTCTGGAACACGAAGTCGGACAAGCACTTTTGTGGTGGATCCCTTGTCGCAGCAAGATGGGTGGTTACCGCTGCGCATTGTGTCGCAAGTAAGTTATTATGCATGGGAATAACTAATGGCTTACATGAAGTACACACCTGATTCTCTGACGGTCCGAGATTGCTGTAACCCAACTCTCTCATCTCCCTGTCTGATGTCTTTTGTTTTAAGACTTGTTCTTATCGTCATCTGACCGTTGAATATTTGCACCAATCGTTGTGGCTTACATGAATTTCGCACCTGATTCTCAGCAGTCCGAGGTCCTTCGCACTCACTCTCTGCTCTCTCCGTCTAATATCCTTTGTTTTAAGACTTGTTCTTGTCGTCATCTGACCGTTGAATATTTGCACCAATCGGAGTGGTTGTTAGACGACAATTTTTTCCATCAGGAATTTCAAAAATGGGACTGAAAGTGCTCTGATTGTTGGAAATTTTCAACGGTTACATGGCATCAAGAACAAGCCCTCAAACAAAGAATATAAAATGTGGAGAGGAAGGAGTTGAATGCAAGTGATATATGCCCTGTACAACAATTGAACACTACTTGAAAGCACATACCCATATAGCTTACGTATAAGAGTACCTCCCCCTAGGGGATATCAATGCGACATCAATTAGACAGGTCACGAGAATTAGGGATATGATCGTTGAACCAAGATGAATTCTCTTGATATTTTAACAACTTCTCCCCACTGCTGCTAGAAGAAAAATATGGAGACAACAAAGGAGAACTTACAATTTGATATTGGATATTAAAGGATTAAACTGTATATCGTGTTCCAGCTGTTTCAGTCGGGGACGTCGAAGTGCGTTTGGGGAAAATATACACCTACAAAGCAGAACGTGGCAGGGAGCAGCTCATGACCCCCGACAGGATCATAATTCATCCCCACTACGACCACGTACGTAACGACTATGATCGCGATGTGGCGCTGATTCACCTTAGCAGCAGCGCTGTTTACACTGATTACGTCAGACCGATCTGCCTGCCGCTGAAACAAACTGATGCTGATAAATTTCTTCTGAGGCCAGGAAACACTGGGGTCATTACAGGTAGGATTGTAAACATTATTGGTTTAGTCACTAAGAGCAATTGCATCATATTTATTTAGTCTTTATGAGAAATCACAAGACATCTCTCATTCGAAATTGCCTAGTAATGTCACAATCAAGTCCGTTATTTGTAATGCTCACCCAATTGCCTCAATCACCGGACACTTTGCAAATACTATCACTATATCTAGCCTAGAATTGCTCGTTTTCTTTTTCTCGCGGTAAGGAGACGAAATAGACGCGCGCGGAATTTGTGCGTGTACATTAAAAAGCTCGCTGCCATTTTGTTTTACAGCCCGCGCCCGCGCTTGACCAGCGGATCGAGCGACTTAGTGCATGTCTTTTTCCAGAGTAAGACAACTCACAAATAAATTCTTATGCTAATGTTACCGACTCACTAAAGAACAGTTTTCATTTCATTGTCGTAAAACCAAAACCAAAGTAATCACTCTGACCAATCACAACAGACAGACAATCCAATGAACCAATCAAAACTCAAGCAAATACACGTAGCCGGTTTCAAGCGCGGGAAAACGCGTGCGAACAAGTCACGATTGGTTTTGGTTTTACTTCTGGTTGGTTGAGAAAGTGATGGAAGATTTTTTAGCCAATCACAAAGCGTAGCAATGTGAAACCAAAGCAATCGCGAAATTACTTTCGACACATTGTTTAAACCGCTCTGAATTCACATATAGGTTGGGGCGGAAAACGACATCATGGAAAGACCACTAAGAGAATGCAACAAGTGACCGTGCCGGTGGTGGACCAAGCTACGTGCAAAAGATCGCACCCTAAGTACATCGTAACAGACAACATGTTTTGCGCCGGTCATCTCAATGGGACACTTGGTGACGCTTGTCAAGGAGATTCCGGAGGACCGCTGGCCATCGAGCACAGCCTTACAGCCAGTGACGATGATGTACGCTGGGTGCTCGGGGGCATCATTTCCTGGGGTGACGGTTGCGGTAGAATCGGCAAATATGGCGTATATACCCGGGTTAGAAAGTTTGCTAGTTGGATTAACGGTCAGATAAACGATTGAAAATGCGACCTTTATTTGTTCGAGTCAGTTAGCAGACCTTAAAGTGTTAAATGAGGGATTAACGTATATTTCATAGTTGTAAGTCTTGTAAAGTAGTTTTAATATTTTAAACTTTTTTTAAAGAACATTGAGTGAAATAAAGAGCAACAGTTTATAAAGGTGATCGACTTGGGTAAAACGTGAAATAATTTCGGCGTAGGAAAGCTTTCGAGCAGTACTGTTTTGTGGTTCTGTTCAAAGCTGAGTCTGTGGACGGAATTCGATGGTATAACTATATTGAAATAAAACTACTACCTAACTACTGCTATCTGTTGTACCGAGTTTTATTTAATATGCTGTACTAGGAAGTTCTAAAAGGGAGTCATTTCAGGAGTCCATAACCTGGTCATTGAAATGAAAGCTACTGAGCATGCAGTATGTTCCTGTGGTACTGTTAATTATACTATACAAGGTAGTTCTAACTTATGAGTCTGTGGATGAAACTCAAA
>JAJLRJ010000014.1:19962592-20155092 GCA_024195265.1 Dendrophyllia cribrosa
TAATTTTCTTTTCTTCTTGGCGATATCACAAAAATATATCTGGTAGAAATCAAGTTATTTCCAAAAAGGTTGTTGTCAGATAGGGAAAAAATTCCGCCAGATAATTTTTCTTAAACTCTTGAGGAAATACCGAATAGTGCTTGCATACAGAAAATCAGGATAGGTCACCGAACAAACTTTCGAGATAAAGAGGAATATGTTATGCACGAATTATTTCCGGTTCGAGCGATTTTAAGCAGTATTTTCATTCTCGGTGAACTGCGCGCGCTACTTTTTGATAGGAAAATCAGCTGACGCGTGCGTCAATGCATGACGAGTGCACGTCGCGCACGCACTCAGCTGAAAACCCTTTCTAAATAATGGAAAAAGTTAATGTCGAAAAGTTCCGAAAATTTGAAAATTTTCAGACGAAATGTTCAATGTTAAACGGTTGACGGTTCTGTTCTGTTCTTGTATAACACGCCATTTAAACAGTGCACGCGCCTTAAATAAACCGGAAGTCAGAATTAAGGCCGCGCGGCTGACTCGTACCAAGCTTGAAAACCCTTTCTTAATAAAGGTGGCTTATTACAGTTTATAGGGGTCACCAGATGCTTCCGATAATATCAATCACAGGTGACCATTTGTGGGAACAAGCAACAATTACAAAGTCAAAACCATCGTAAAAGACAGTGAATGTTTGTAATTTCACCATCCTCTGGTTAGAAGTGGCTTAAAATAAGCGACCGAGTGGTTGTCAGAAGACTGGGTTCTAATTCTATGAGGACGTTTTACTCAAAAATCACCCGTACGAACCTACCTCAAAATCTTACCATTTAAACTTTGGGTAAAAATAAACGTTCTTACAAGTTAAAACAAAAATCTGTAAGAGAGTTTTTCGCGTATCAACGAAAATATCAAAAATAGGAATTTCGAAAAATATTTTAAAATCTGTCTTACAGATTTTGAAAAAAAATTGTCTGCAGATCGATGTTGATGTATATTTAAAAATGTCAAAAATTGAGAATAGTTTGTACGGCTAGATTCCGAGAAATTTACGATCAAAAAAACGTTTCGTACGATCTCCGAGCATGCGCACTACTGCGTACACGACGGCCATTCACTTATCTGCGCGAGCGGCTGCTCGCGCATTACTAACTGCGTGCACGAGGTCAGAGCTTCGTTGTCGTTTGCTCGCGCGGTATTGCTTGCGTGACACGCGCGCGTAAGAAAATTTATTGTCCCTCAAAACTGTAGTCGGCCACCTTAAAACCGTTTTGTTTCAGAATATTACTCGAAGCTAGTGATTAAAATCGTTTATGAAAACGCGGTCCTCGGGGATTAAAGTCCCTATCTCATAGCGATATGAACTGATCTGGTTCAAGAAAACTTCTGTAATAGCTAGACACGATTTGCATGGTATGCCTGAAATCGTGTCTAGCTAGTTGATAAGAAAACAAAGGAAAAACAGATAATGCGGAGTATATATTGTTTAAGAGTTTCGTTGGCGACATTAAAAATATATATTTTTTAAAAACCATCCCATGAAATAAGACAATATATTCAGAGCTTCGTTAGAGCGATTTCCATCTGTCAGAACAACCCGGCCGGAATGGTTCGCGGTAGTTTTAAGAGCTTTGATCCTGGTTGCCATGTTCATGGCCACTCATCAATTCTCTTTTTCCAGCGCAGATCGTGGACGGCGCGGAAAGTGGGTGCCCTGTGCCAAAAAAGTTGTGATTAATGTTTCGAGAAGTTTCCCGATCTTACCTTTTAAACTTACTATCAAGATAAGAGAACCCATTTCTCTTTGCCAGTCACACCTTGTTATCTCAAGCAACTGTTATTTGGGTAGTCACGCTTCTTCTACTGATGCGTTGGAAAGCCTTGAGTGACGAGTCACAAACAACGGCTGCGTAGGGGACTGGCCAAGAGCTGACAAATGAAAAGTGCCCTTCGTCGAAAAACAATTCTCAGATCATACCTAAAGAATCACGTTTATTTTTTATCACCAATTACTATTCTCGCTATATGAAAATTCTTAATGTCAAAGTTTTATAATTTTAAACTCAACGAATTCATTTGCGGATAGCATAATCATTCGCATCAATTTCTCGTCTTGGTATTTCTACAATAAGGCAGTATTTATGTTAGAATAGTTTAATTTAAAATGTAATCTTTCGACGTTTTGTTTTTGTACAACAATGATAAAATGGCTTTAATTTATAAAACTTATCTTTATTTAAAAAACCATTTGTCAATAGAAAACCATTCGCATCTAGATCAACTTTCTCGTTAGACAGTACTCCTTTAAGAATAGTTTAAGCCATTTTAAACTATAAACTTTTTGCATCTATACAACAATGATAAAATAACTTTAATTTGAATTTATTATAACGGTTTTAACTGTAACTGATTTAGAAGGGTAAATATCCTTTACTGATTTTGTGATAGCCTCAAATCCCGCAAACCACATGAAGAAACAACAGCCACACCTTTTCCTAGTTGTTCGAAAACCGATTAACACTAACCCTGTATTAAAAGTTAACTTACGTAATGATTAATCGTTTTTCTTCTTCAAAGTATTTGTCACTTATGATATGCTAAATTTCAACAGTGGCCAAAATCGTAAAAAAAACCCATCGGACACAAAAACATTGTGTGACTTATTTGAAGTCGGCACTGATTCTGGATCATTTTAAGCGTGTTTTCACGAACTGAGGTTCAGAAGGCATTCAGTTGTCCCTTCCGCGGCAGTGCCTGACTGCACAGAATTCTAGTCACGCAAGTCATGATTTCATAAGACAACTCAAATGAGCGGGAGTTTGCGTCTTGCGTGACTGTTTAATGTATTTCAGGTCATGCAGCCACTACTCATTTAGACGGTATCTATCTCGCTCCTTAAATGTTATGCATTGTTGATGAATGGTGAAAACAAAATAACGAGGATGGAGACAGAAAACACCAATTGCGTGACTGCGTGATGCATTTAAAGTAACGCAGCCGCTCTATCTCGCCCTTTACATGTTTTGGATTGTTGATGAAAGGTAAAAACAAAATAACGAAGGTGAAGTCAAAAAACACCAATTGCGTGACTGCATGACTGCTTCATGCATTTCAAGTCACGCAGCCGCTCTATCTCTGGCGACCCTCACATGTTATGGATTGTTGATGAAAGTTAATAACAAAATAACGAGGATAGAGACAAAAACACCAATTGCGTGACTGCGTGATGCCTTTAAAGTACGGGAGCCGCTCTATCTCGCCCTTCACATGTTATGGATTGTTGATGAAAGGTAAAATCAAAATAACGAGGATGGAGACAAAAAAAGACACCAATTGCGTGACTGCATGATGCATTTAAAGTAACAGAGCCGCTCTATCTCGCCCTTTATATGTTATGGATTGTTGATGAAAGGTAGAAACAAAACAACCAGGGTGGAGTCAAAAAACACCAACTGCGTGATTGCGTGACTGCGTAATGCATTTCAAGTCACGCAACCGCTTTACCTCCGGCGCCCTTTACATGTCATCGATTGTTGATGAAAGGTAAAAACAAAACAACCAAGGTGGAGCCAAAAAACACCAACTGCGTGATTGCGTGACTGCGTAATGCATTTCAAGTCACGCAACCGCTTTACCTCCGGCGCCCTTTACATGTCATCGATTGTTGATGAAAGGTAAACACAAAATAACGAGGGTGGAGAGACAGAACACCGTCACAAACAGCAACATGAAAGCTCGATCCACAATGGCGGCGGCAATTCTACTCTCAGCTGCCAGTTTCTCCGATTCCTTCTGATCTTTGACTGCTGTGGTGATCATCTTCAGTTCAGACGACACGGTGTCTTGTCTAAACCTTTGCCGTATATCCTGGTCTGATAACTCGTCGTGTGACTCCACAACATCCCCGATATCGGACACTGAAGTTTTTCTGACTTCGACGGATAGCAAGTTCGCGTCGTTTTTCTGCGGCGAATTACGTGCAAGCCCATTAGCCTTTTCCATTGGGTTTTCAGTGACATTGTACATAGAAACATCATTGGTCCGTGGATCGTTTACTTTGAGCTTTTTGAGAAAGCTGAAGGGATTTCCAAGGCAAGATTTCTTCTTTTTATGGCGTTTGTTCTTGCCAGCGATTTCAGTGTCCACACACAGAAGTGGCGCCAAGCGGTAGAACAGGAATTTCTTTAACCCAGGTGATAATCCCGATCCGTATAGATAACTGTAGTACACCTTCAAGCTAATCCCAGTAGCAATCAGCGCAAGAGCTACCTCGACGATTGAGCTGGTGTAGTACATACCAATCACCGGGACGGCTTCAGAGGTGGGCGGAATACTTTCCGCGACCAGCAGCAGAAAAACAGTCATGCTCAACAAAACTGTGATCACAAATGAAATTCTCTCACCGCACTCCACTGGGATATAGAAAGAAAAAAATGCGAGCAGTGCTATGAGAAAGTTTGGAATGATCAAGTTGTACGTGTAGAACAACGAGCGCCTGTTAAGGTTGATAACGAAGGTGATGTCAGGATACAAATCGTCCGGGCAACATGAGTATGTTAAAACGTTTTTCTGGATGTCAATCGATGTCACATCCCATTCGCCGTTGTCCAAACTATCCTTCGCAACTTGCGCTTTCTCTTTCTTTTTAAACAGATCAAGGTGTTTTGAGTGGAATTGCCAGGACCCGAACTTAAGTTTGCATTGCTGTTTATCAAATGGAAAGTCCCGTACTTCAAAGTGACAGGACGTTTTGAAGACGAAGGGCGCCGCCCAGTAGCAATGGCCGTCATGGAGAATACGAATACGTGTCTTTACGTTATCCATCCTACCATCAAATTCTTCAAAAACGCTACAATGATAAAAAGAAGAGAATAAAAAAGGTACACTACTGGAGATTCTCTTATCTTCTTCAGCATAAGGTGACAAGGAGGATTGTCACTACCCTCCCCCTCCACCCCTCTTTACTCCCCCGCCCCCTCCCCGACGTCATATCGGCCCATCGCAGGTTGCTTTGGCAGTTTTCTACAACAAATTGCAAAAAACTTGAGACACTGCCAATTTAGGGACAATTTAGAGATTTCTAAAATTCAAGATTGATTTAAAATGAATTTAAATTTCATGTGGTTCTGGTTATTATGTTGTACCAGATCAGAAGTTTTAACTTTTGTGAGAATTCAAGTTGAATCAAATAAAAACTGTTCAGTTTTACTTTGCTGTGGTGCTGTTAGCTTTTCATTATTGTCCAAAAAAAACCAATAATAAGAGTTTTTCCTACTCTTGAGCTTTGTCTGTTAAAGCCGAGTGACTTTTTAACCCTTAAAGCCCCGATAGTGCCATATGGCACATAATCACATAACTTGTTCAATAAATTTTGGCCACCAAAATGGTCTTGGAAAGATCTACCCATTGAGCACATAAAATCATACCCCCTAATCTATGTGATGTGATTGACCACCCCCCAAACATTTCAATGTTTTTTTTTTCTTAATGCATATGTGCTTTAAGATGAAACTCGTGTTATTCTACTCACTGAGAGCTGCAAAATGAGGTATAGTTTGGGGGTAAACCTAGAATGTATGAGGACTACGACTTTAAACGTTTTTATTTTTACGTTTCAAACCCATTTCTATCAAAGCCATAACTTCCTCCATTTAAAATGGCATAAGTTATGAATTGTACTAATCAAAACCTTTCAAATGGTATATCATACATGGTCATACAGGTTTCAGTTATCATTTAGGGGGTTTTAACTCGTGAATACGTGAAGCGTTGAACGAGTTATAGAATTTGGAGACAAAATTCACTCGGTCGGTCGGTCAATGGACTGTCAACACTGAGTCCGCTAACATAATGGTCACCTGCCTTACCCATGGGGACGGCGTTGGAGGGAAGTACATGTGGGAAATTGGACGCAGGGGGGGGGGGGGGGGGGGGGGGGGGGGTCTGTGGAGCAAAACGCCTAGGAAAGGGGATATTAGGAACGTTTCATATTCACGAGTTGGCTCATAGGAGCCTTTGATTGTTGTCAAAACTGATGACTCACTTGTTATAAAGGACAATATCCGGCTGCCATACATGCGAAGAATCAACAGTAATTTGCTCCAGTCCTCCATAATCTGCTGGATTCCATTTGACGAGTTCATTCTTCCATTCCTGTAATAGGATAAGAACATTAATCTAATTTCTTAAAGTCGTATTGTTTTTCCACTTAAAAAGGCCCTAACAAAGTTATACTTTTATGGCCACTGCTCCCCGGAAAAAAAATCCCTTCTTGACCAATCGACCAGTGGAATACACGGCCACATTCCATTGGATAAGGGGGTATCGGGAATATGTACAAGCGAACTGCAAATCTTTTTATTTTCTTTATTTGTGGAAATGCTTAGACTGCTCTGGCCAATCACTTCAGAGGCAGACAATCCAATGAACCAATGAGAGTTCGTAGCAAATACATGTAGCCGGCGCCAAGCGCGGGAAAACGTGTGTGAGCAAGTCACGATTGGTTTTGCTTTTACAGTCAACTCTCTCTTAAAGGCCCATCGTCACTTACCGTAATGCACCGCGCATTGTTTATTTTGATTTTTGCCTATCATCTCCAGGAAGAAATGAACACTGAGTTTGAAATTTCGTTCGACATTAATTTTAAAATTTATTAGTCCCAAAAAGCGGTCCTGTTAGATATCAAAAGCCCGTATAACATATCTCGCATTTTGTCTGGGGCCGCTCAACCCGCCTTAGTATAGCTCCAGGCAACTCCAGTCGCCGAGGCAGTTTCCTCCGCTTCAAAAGTTCGCATCGAAAACATTTTACGTCGTGGGACGCGGTAAACCTCCTGCTATTTTTACCGAAAGTTTAAGGTAGATGCCGCTTAAACGAAACCTCCAGCGAGCCGAGAAGTGTTTGTATTTTGTGGGCTGTTCTGTCGGCGGATCTGTTTTGCATCGGGCATAATTAGTGAACTCCGCTGGCGGAGGACGTTTTATCGGCTTCAGAAGTTTGCATCGAAAAAAATTCGACGGCTAGGGACTTCAATGGAATATTTCACAGTTGCTGGCAAAAACGACTCTGCTGGCGAGCCGAGAAGTTTGAGCTTTTTCTGTTGTTTACATGTTCTCCAGGGAGCATTATTCATTCCGGTTGAACGGTCACGGTTATCGATGGTAAGATTCAAATGTCAACTCACAGTATCTGGAAAATGAATGTACTAAAAATTACAATGAAAAGATTCGAAGATAAATCTTAACTAGTAGGCAATCTAATATACCTATTTCCTTTCCACGGACGACCGAATTTCTGAGCCAAACCTTCTGAAGGTTCTCGTTTCTTGACAGCTGGCCTCGAGCCTTCGGCGGCGTTGCTTAGAAAACGCCGGTATCAGCAACGATGGAAAATAAAAGAAAACATACAAAAACAAGATGCAAAGCCTTGAATATGAACTAAATATTTGAAAGAAATGATCTTGAAGTTAATAGACCATACAGATTCCCGGATGTAAATGGATTTTTTTAGGAATCAAACTTCCCCGACACAAAACTGATTTTCGTGGCCTCAGAAATTCTAGAACGCCCGCAATGAATCACGGTAAGTGACGATGGGCCTTTAACGGACACCTCTAAAAGAGGGACATCTGGTGATGGTCCCTGCCGTTTTCAGTCATTTTACTGTAACTAAACTCTCTATAAGACGGACTCCTTTCTAAGACGGACAACAGACACTTTGAAACCGTCAACGGACACTTGAGAAGTGCTTTTTTTAATGAAAAATACTTCAAAACGGAAATGTAAGTGCTGAATATGAACAAACGAGTCCACTTTTCTAATGTTATTTTTGTTCCAGTTTGTAAGTTTTGCTTAAGTAAACGACTTTAAACAGACTTAAAACAAACGTGTATTCATTGTGCATAGGTTCAGCTGTATTGTCTCAGAATTATGGTGTCGCGTTACCTCGACTCTCTATAATCCAGACACCTCTCTAAGACGGACAGTTGGGGCCGGTCCGACGGTGTCCCTCTTAGAGAGAGAGTTTACTGAGAAAGTGGTCCGAGATATTTTAGTCAAGCACAAAGCGTAGCAATGCAAAACAAAAGCAATCGTGAAATTACTTTCGGCACTCAATTGAAAACTGTTCTATTACGAATGGAAATTAGTACACATAGATTTCATAACTAAAATCGAGTGCACTTAGCACGAGCATTTCAGTATTACTTCTTCGGAGAAACTGCTTACTCACAAATAACCAGCTGAGTATGCGGTTGTTGTTCCAGTTCTTACCTGTCTTAACCAGATGTCTGTGATGAGAATTTGGTGTTTTTCGTCCTGGAAAAGTAAGCAATAACTCAGAGCACGCTCAATACCCTTCGTTCCCAGCCCTCTCGTTATCCGTTATGGAGCCCGTGACGTAAGATATTATCCGAATAACCGCTGATCACGAGATCGCTAGCACGCTACGTCGCACGATAGAGAGAGGGGCTGGGAACGAGTTTTGTTGCCTTAGTGCCAGGACTCACCTGTCTGACCCAAACACTACTAGAGAGAGTTTGATATTTTTCGTCCTGGAATGGAAATTAGAACAATGAGTTTGTTAGAGTGATTTTACTCAGACCGTGAAACAGTATCTAGCAATTAGTTAAAATTAGCCAAAATTAGAAAAATCTAAACAAAAGAAAATAATCGAATTGGTGTCTAATAGTGCCTACTGGCTTATTAACTCTTTCACGGTTTAAAGAAAATCGCTCTAATTAGAAGTGATGTTAGTAGTATTAGTATTTGTATTAGAGGGTAAGCATGAAAACTTTTCTTTGCCTGCGAGCAAGCTCTCGGGGGAGGGGTAGGCGGCAGTCCAAGAGCTTGCTCGAGGGCTAAACTCTTCTAATTACCCCTAAACGAAATGGTACTTTGCGAAACGAAACGAGATCAAGATCTTCCAAGACCTGAGTGACTGACGGAATACAATAGATCATGACATCTTCCTTCGCGCGCCTTTTCCCCTCATTTCTCAAAGTACCATTTCGTTTCGTTTCGATCCGTTTGTTATATTAACCTCAATACTGAATGACAGGACGATTGCATGCTGTCAAGTGAAAGTATGCCTTCGCTTGTGTGCTAATAAAAAATTTGATTGCTAGTTAAATTCAACAACAATTATTTTATTTATTTAACTATTCATTTACTTTCTCTCAATTCTAAACTTTCTTATTGTAAAAAAATTATAACTTTCTCCCTGTCCTTTTTCTTTAATCTGCCCGCCTAGAATAACCTTTGCTAAACGCGGGCAGCTAAAAATGTAACTGTTTTTTAAAAATAAAGACTTTTTGTTTTTTGTGGTTGCTTGCTAGCTTCCTTGGCAAATATTCTCCGTTTTTTGGGGGGCGTAATTGCATGTGTTGCAAGATAAATGGTAAATGGTTTTTGTCAATTACTTAGCCGTGGTTTCGTGTTTACGTTTGCGGCGAGCAGACTTGTGAGATAATGTTTCTTCATCACGGAATCTACAAATGTCTAAGATCGAAGTGTTTTAAAGACTGCCGTAGTCTCTATTTAAATTATGGCTTCTTGTGATTATTTGTAGCTCCTTAGAATTTTCTGTGGTTGAGGTGTATTGGAGATAGCCAGAACCTCCGTTGTTTTATCATCACGTCACTGCCTCCAACAACCATGCTGCGTAATAAATTCAGTTTGCGTAGCAGGGCGAAATTTCGAGGACGCGCGCGCGAGGGACACGCGCAAAATGGAGTCCAATAAAATAAACCTGTACATGTCTGCTCAGTTTCGTCCTATAATTAAACCGGCGCCTGCTGTGCGGGCAAATTATAAATATCTGAGATCATTTATGTCGTTTATATAATCTGCAGCACGGCTGCTGTTTTGTTTAAAATTTCACAGATGCTAGCGGCAAATTAGTAAATTAAACAACGTCCAGTCTGTGTTTGCAAAACGATTCGTTTCGCTCTCGTGCTTTGTTCTTCGCGGCTTTGGATTTCTTGATCTTAATTATTGTGAAATATTGCCTGCGACGCTCTCGAGATCGAGGGGGAGCGTTAGGCATGGGTGAGGGGGAGGTTTAAAACAATACGGACGACACGCAACATCCGCGGAACATGACAGAAGGTTCTGATGATTTACCTGCATCATACACTGTTGTAAGAATTGAACTCGTTCAAGTCACTTTAATCGGATAAAATCACCTCTGAACTCGTACGTACTTCTTGCTCGGGAAGCCGTATCAATTATCGTGAAAGATCTGGTTGCGCAATATCCTGGTTCTGAATTCTGCTGCTTACGTCACGAGCACTCCGTTTTTGCCGGAAGTCAACGTTCGCTCAGAAATGCCGTTTTTCGCCTTTTAAACGTTGAATGGTATAAATGAATAGCAAAATTGTGTTTTAACAACACTTTTTACATTATTGTCCGTTTATATGCCTGTTAAGCTATAAATAAAGGTCAGTGTAGTTCTGAAAAGAACTGTCGTTGTTGACAATAGCTGACGTTTCGAGTCATTGTTAGTCAAATCTGGTCTATTGTTTGTCTGTTCTGTTGACAATTGCAAATGTATTAAGGTAGCAGGTAGCTGTTGGCATCGGTTCAGTGGTGTTTGTTCTATTTTAAAACGTTAGTAAACCAACTTTCTAAGAGTGAGTCAAGAAGAACAGTGTAAATGGTGCTCATTTTTATAGTGATAATGGCCACAAGGTTGACTTTTATGAAAATGATAAAATTGTGTGATCCCAACCAGCCGCGCTGCTGGTCCCTTGAGTAAAATGCAAGTCTATCATGTTGTACATATACGTCACCCCGCTAGCATTTTGTTAGGAAATTATTTGCCGGCCGTATCACTCGAACTCATCTCTGTACTGTGCGCGCGAGACGAGACACTGTAAATATTGGACTTAGATGTGTCATGTGGACAAACACCAAACCTCCATAATGCAAAGCACTGATAGCGTTATCTCGTCTACAAAATCCACCCTATAAATCTAAAACACACAAATCCGCCACAAAAATTTGAAAACCTCAGCCGAAAAAATCTGGCAGAAAAAACGTATTGTTTTCTCGTGAAAAACAACAGCGTTCTTCTGAATTTAGAACTTCCCGGAAGTTTCAAATGAGCACTAAAGAACTTCCTTTGTAGCCACAAGAAGATTAAGATGTTTATCACTTCTTGAGAAGTTGTCTACTTACGTTTTTATTTGATTTTATCAACGTAAACTGTGATAGACATCAACAGCATGACCTGACCTTTACAACAGTTGTGTGGGTCTTTATTATTGACAACACTGATTTTGCTTTATGCTTTCGTGTGATTCTCAAACGGTCCGATGTCGCTGGTTCTCAAACAGTCTTTCCGAAACAGGTCTATAGTGGACTGAAAATCACCACTAAACAGCGTAAATCGAGCCGGCAGTAAAGTTTAATAACTCTCTATATATACAGTTTGGTGGCGGTTAATTATTCATTTTGCATAAATCTTGCAAGAAAGACTTGGTAGATAAGCAAGGTATTCTTATAAATCAATTTGATTCGACAAAAAGATAGCAATTGCCGATATCGGCTAGCAGAGTATAAGCATCCACAACTTTCTGTCTTTCCTCTCTTGATCCTTACATGTAAAGAGAGACAAATAACGCTCCTACACTGAAGCTGTGGTGCTGACTTCAAGATTTTGCTCTAATGAAGTTGAGTTTATTCGCGTGAAACGAAATGCATGTGGCCAATTGTTTGAGATAAACTACTAATCTCCGACAAGAGAGTAGATATATATTACATATATTCCGACGGAAATTCAACGTCCAGCTCATAAAACAACATCTTCATCTCTCAATAAGAGCGACCAAAGTTACTTCGACGATTTGAAAAAGTTTCCTTCAGCTTTTGTATATAAATTTCATAGCAATTTATTTTTTTAGTTTTTTAATTATAAATAGACAACATTTTCCAAGATTTGAAATATTTAATATTCTTTTTTTCCACAGGGGTTCTAAAAAAGGTCAAACGGTTTTAAATTTTAAGAAATGCAAACATATTTTTTATATACACAAATCAGCAGGTGTTACCAACCAATTAAAAAAAAACCGAAGTTACAAAATGCAATTGCTTGTCATTTCTCTAACCGGGCGAATAATTTTAAAACTGCAGATTTATTGCCATTTTTAAGTTGACAACGATGCGTTTATTAAACACCTCGCTTCTATGCCTGAAATCCAACTTCTTTTGTCTCGAAAAATATAATTAAACTAGCCGGTTGTTATTAAACTAGTCGGCAGTGGAGTTAGAAAGCTTTGCAATGTCAGTTATTTAAAAAAAAACTTATATGCGAGGAAATAGGCAAGGTGAACTTGAGATAACAAAAGATAGAGCCGGTGGCAAATGTATGGTATGTAAAAACTTCAGACTATTAAAACGAAGTACGTAGTCTTCTTTGCGGATAGAAGGCCTATAAAATGGAACATTGCTTTCGAAAGTATAAATAACTTTGGCTGGATGTATTAGAAATTCAATGACTCATGAATTTTTCAAAATGTTATTTCATTTTCTCCATTGCAGGGGGAAATAAATTTTCACTCGAATAGATTATGTTAATTATTAAATTAACCCGCAGATACGTTCAACTTAAAATGAAACTAATTCGCGTGTTTCTGTGAAATTTCCACGAAACTAGGACAACGCTGAAAGCAATACCGAAATCATGTTTCTGATTAGCATCTCTTGCTAAACAATCACGAAATATATTTCATTCGTGTTAAAGTTCGCTGAACCGTTCATGATATATCCGTATACCAAACAAAATGCTGTCAACTAGACTGAAACATTCGTCAAAAGTGTTGTGTCTGCGAATGAAATCCTAATGTGTAACCATTCATACTGAAAGTCGCTGAGCTGTGTCATCTTTAATACTGTTTGTTTTGCAAAATATTTGGCAGTATTCAACTTCAAAATGTATTTAAAAACAGTTACTTGGACAGAAGAAGAACGACACAACACCGAACACAGGAAGTCGCGTGTGACGTTATGTTGATTCCTGGCCGCGAGCCGACAGAAGCTGTTGTTTTCACATGGTACAGAAATTTAGAGATGTTCTACCCCTTGACTGTATTATTGAACAAAAGCCTATATCAAGACTATATAACATGTTGCTTACCATTTCGATCACGCCGTGGAATGTAATATCCAAAGTCACGTCCACAGATTGTGAGGAGTTGTTCACGGGACGCACGTTTGCATTGGTCTCGTTCATTACGCGTTCTACCAACAATTTCGCGTCCAAACCTGTAGCGCCTGAAAGAACAATTTTAAAACACAAGATCAGTTAGGTTGGCGAAGTTACGCAACAAAATAAATTGTTACCGATAAACAACAAAGCTTCGGTGTTGAAACAACGAGGCGGAAAATGAGAGACTGTAATTAATGCGCGAAGTAAAGTTGAAGCAAGTATAACAAGTATCGAAAGTTTTTCCGCTTACCGTTGACGAGTCCACTCGTTGTTCGAAAATGGATGTCCGTTGTTAAGACAAATACGATAGTAACTAAAATGAAGGACGATAACTTGTACGGACCCATCGCAACTACAGAACTGCTTCACTGCCAATATTGCCAAACATAGCACAGGCCGCTATAATGAAATATAATTTCGACCTGCGCGGGTCGGGTGTAAAGTGCTGTGACGTCAAACGGTCAGCTCTGACTTATTTAATATTTATTTATAGTGCTAATTAATTATTAACAGCGAACTTTGGCATAATAACAACTCATTTCATAAAGAGTCAGCAATTTGATAGTATTGCTTCGATCATGATGATAAGCATGAGCTTAAGAACTGACATATCATGTGAATACTCACGCGCGTCGTTTTTCGACATTCTTTTTGTTATGTGTTCCCTCAGTGTTTGTCATTTCACTTCCGCTGAACTTTCTTGCGTTCAGGCCAAGTTTGCGTTTATTTGGAACGAATCGATTATCAAACAGCTGAAATGCCATGCACGCATTAGGAGCACTTTTCGTCCGGCTAACTTGCTTTCGACAAAAAGCCATCAGCTGCCCATTAAATCCCAAAAGCCCTCTTGTTTCTTCAGGCTTATTTCCTTGCCACTCCTGCTTTATTGTAAATTAATATTACAGAGTCATGATGATTTTGTCATCTAAGTTATAGTTTCGGGTTAGTTATGTTTTCCATCCGATGTGTTTCTCATTAGAACGAATCAATTATCTGATACAGCTGAAATGCCATGCCGTTAATACGAGCACTTTACGTCCTGCTAACCTTTTGAAAAAGCCATCGGCTAATAGTTAATTTTAACAGGAGGAAGCCTATTTTAAAAATCCCACAAGCCCTTTGGTTTGTTTTAAGATTTCCTCGCCACTCAAGTATCTTTTCTCTTTTATTTATGTATTATTTTCTTTTCCTGCTTCATTGTAAATATTTAATATCATACGATCATGACAATTTTGTTGTTGTAAATTATGAATTTCTCTTGCTGTGAATTAAAAATAAAAAATAAAATAAGAAAACCATCTAGATTTCGACCATTTACAGAAGTGAAACTAGAAGAGATGCTTTCAGTTGACACAAGGCAGAAGTTCGCCTGTGGCAACACCCCGTTTAAAAATATCGGAAAATATTACCGGATGTCGAACTGTTTTAAACATTGAATATAAAAATAACTTTGTCCATTAGCACGAAGGGTAATTAGCTCCTGTATGTACGTCAGTCATCTGACAAGAAGACATTCCGTTCCTCTCGATTTGATTCGTCGTCTACGGTTGGCGGGGCGACAAGGGGGGGGGGGGGGGGGGGGGGGGGGGGGGTGGGGATATTTACATCTACATTTATTTAGTCGATAAAAATCCCATTGGACACCACACCAACTGTATAATATTAAGATACTTACATGTATATGCGATACAAGTAAACAAATCAATAAAAAAATAAAACAAAAATTTACAAATAAATAAATAGTTCAAATGATGGTAGTAGGTCTAGTTCTGGTTGTCAACCAGATAGTTAAATAACTCATGCTTAAAAATAGTTAGTGAATTTATCTCGACGAGATCAGTTGCGGGTAAACTATTCCAAAGTCTAATAGTCCTTGGGAAGTATGAATAAAAATAAATGTCCTTAGCCCCGTCCTTAGTCGCTTTTTCCTGTCTGCATCTAGCTGCATCTGTAACTATATATGGCCCCCTCGAGTTCTATGTTCGGTGTGGGGGCGGAGATAAGTGTCTACATCAATATCAACTTGCCCGTGACTCATCTTGTATAAGAGAATCAACTGAGTCATAGTTCGTTTTAACTCTAAGGTAGTCCATCCTAGATTGTGAAGCATTCCAGTGACACTGGCTGTAGGATGGTTGTTGTCGGTACAGAATCGTGCTGCCTTTCGCTGGGTCTTCTCAAGGGAAGCAACATCCTTTTTGAAATGGGGATCCCAAGCGGCGCAAACATATTTCAACTTGGGACAAACTATAGCTATATATAGCCGTGTATGCAGTGACTTTAACTTTTTCGTGGACAATTCCAAAGGTTCCTCTTTATCAAACCTAAGACCTTACTCGCTTTTCCAGAAATAGATGTAACATGAATAGTAAGAAACAACCTTGTTATTATTTATTGAGGAGCGATGCGATGGGATACCATGCGACATATCGAGGAACGATGCGATGCGATGCCATGCGATATATCGAGGAGCGATGCGATACTCTAGGATGAGAAAATTTACAGTTGAACTTCGTGTAAGTGACCACACAAAATGCAAATTAAGCCAAGATGGTCGGGAGAGGTTCCCGGGGGTGGGGGTAAGGGGTGGGGAGGAGGGGTGGGTGGGGTACTCCCATATGTGAGCTATTAATATAGGTACGTGCCGCTGTGAAGGGTATGGGTTTTCAATTCAGGCAGTTAAGTTTAATCTAGGATAGGGTATAGTAATCAGAGATTTTTGGTCTAGAATAGGGTATCATTTTCCGCAAAACTGATCAGTTGCGTGAAGAATTTAGTTTAGACAAGGTTTGGCAAATGGCATTTAAAAATCGGTACGGCGGGCAGTAGCGGGCATTTTTACTGATCCCTGTGATAGTGAACGAGTTTCTGGAAAATATTGAGTCTGGAATAGGTCTTGGACAGGGTAGGGTTTTTCGGTGTTTAGTCTAGAATAGGGTTGCAAAATGCAGCTAAAATGGTCTAGTATCGTAGTGTATCGTAGGGTGTCGTAAATGTGAATCATACTGAACCTGTGAGTAATGGTAATATACAAAGTATCTATTAGCGCAAAATATTGCATCATATTGAAGTTTTAATACAAAGGACAAACTGAATGATATAAACTTGTCGTATGAACTTGTAGTAATGTAAATGTGCAAAGCATCTCAGTATTAGCGCAAATAATTCTCCATAAAAATAAATAATACGCAAATAATACTCCATAAATAAATATTCCATCATATCAGGGGTGTCGCTAGGGGGGGGGGGGGGGGGGGGGGGGGGGCTCCTGGCGTGCCCGTGAACACTCCCCACAGTTACCAGAGGTTAAAAGCAATAGAAATATTCAATGCACCAGCGTTGAAAGTGCAGCGGTCGTTGTCGCTTACGAGCCTGTTTCGACTGGAAAAAAATTGTTTTTTCGGAAAACGGTCGCTTAGGAGATGTTGGTCGCACATGGGGGAACTATTTTGTAAAGCTAAACTAGTGAGCAGGACTTTTACGAACTCAAGTTTGTAAAACTGATTTATTTTCTCCTACGCGTTTCGTCCGACTATCGCGGACTTTATCAGGGATCCGAGCTTTACAAGTAACAGTTTCATGCTTGCATTTATACATAACGCAAACCATAGCATTTTTTACGGATTTACGTGTAGGAAACAAGCTAAATGTTTTCACAAGGCGTGATTAAGGTGTAAAATATGTGTGGCATATTTCTGACATTACATATGCGTGACATATTTACTCTTTGGTGATTAAAATTGTGGTCCCCCAAAATGTCGTACCGGTATGACTTTCGTACCGGCATGACTTTCGTACCGGCATGACTTTCGTACCGGTATGACTTTCGTACCGGCATGACTTTCGTACCGGTACGAAACAGGAGCCGATTACGTACCCTCTTTTCCTGGTATGAAGTCATACCATGTTTACATGAAGAGACTGTAAAGGGACACTTCCTACCGATCGACATTGGATTGGATAACCATTATTACGCATGTGTTACCCGTTCCAGTCTTCCAAGAGGGCGATTTCATACCAAAACGAGTGGTCGTACCGCGTTTTACATGGCAATGGTGTAAGTTTTCTTACCGGTATCAGTGAGAATCTCGATCCGTTAAATCAAGCGTTGACTTACAGCATAGCCAGCGTGTAGACGTCTCCTAGTACCTTCCCTTTCCTCGCCTGCTTCACGCGTAAATTAGAGACGTGTACGTGCAGACTATTTTATTTATAAAGTATCGAACCGACTATGAATGAATTGCTCGAAATTGCTTAGTTTACTGAAGTCGTGGAAAACCGCTGTGTGTTTATCCTCATTGGTAATCCAGCTTTTTTTTTCAGCGGACCACTTATTATTTTGCTATTCGAAAAACCGTGAATTCTAATAACAGAACATTTTGACAAACAATTAACAATAAATATTAGCGAAAGGAAACTGTATCGATGTTTCGACAACCATCTTGACTCGGCATTATCAAGTTTAAAAATAATACAAACAGTTTAAAAATAACTTATTATTATTGATTATATTATAAAGGTGAAAGCATATATTGCCACCTTTTCTCAACTTGAAGTAAGACAACCGTTCTTTTTTAGTGAACTTGATAATGGAGTCAAGATGACTTTGAAAAAAAAAACTAAAAACCTGTTTATCTCTGGCAGACACTGACTGTACGAGGCATCATCTCATTATCTAGCTACGATTCCTTGAACCCACGCAAAGTCTTATGAGGGACTATCAGGATCAAAATTCAGTTTTGCATACGCTGTTCTGCCGGTTTTACTGTTAGATTATTATGTATTGCCATTATACCATCAGTAAGTGTGCTTCTGACGATTTTCGTGATTATTATAATAATTTTCGAACTTTTTAAATTGCGCATGCGTTTCTATTAAAAGAGGGCAAGACTAGCATCTTTTCGACCTATATCAAGAGAGCATACTCTTGCCTATATATATTTTGGTAGATTTTGTTTTTGATGAAAAATAATGTCTGGATGCTAAATGACTAAAGATATAAGAATTTTCCGAATTACAGAAAAGAATATCATGGGGTAATATTTTCGTGCACGCCAACACGTATTCAATTTCAGCCCGGTAACAGGGCGGAAAATTCCCATATGAAAAAAGACACAAAACGGTGCATGAGGCCGAAATGCTGACAGTTGTACAGATCACTGACGGCGAACGATTTATCGATCACGGAACATGCATGCAACCTTTCGTGCTAAACTGCAGGCGAAGAATTTGGTCCATTTCTATATCTGACAGAACGAATATTTCGCCGTTAATTGACGAAGAAGTTCAAAAATTATTCTGTTTTGAAAATTTTACATTGAGAAATTTTAACGATTTTCTCTACAGATAAAATTAAAGGAGAAATTTTAATTGCGTTGGACGAGAGGATAACGCACGCAAGCTTAATCTTAATTATTTCATAAGTAATCTCACAAAGAGTAGTGTACTAGTGTGTTTTTAAAAGTAGTAATGCACAAAGTAGCGGGTTTAAAAGTCGGCACGAGCCTACAAACCTATTTCATAAGTAATCTTACAAAGAGCAGTGTACTAGTGTGTTTTTATAAGTAGTAATGCACAATGCAAAGTAGCGGGTTTAAAAGTCGACACGAGCCTGTAAACTTGTTTCATAACTTACTTTACAAAGAACGACGTGTTTTTAAAAGTAGTAATGCATAAAAAGATTTTATTTAGAAAGTCAAAAGGTAGAAGTTACACATATCTAATTTTGACCCTGAAAACGCGCCATACATCTTGGTGTTATGTTACAATGTTGGTTGTCCTGTGTGATAAGAGTAGAAAAAAAATCGAGATTTTTGTAAGGATGGTAATTTGGGCCCCCGCTCATTTCTTTCAGGGGCTTGTCTCAGTCGGAGAACTGGTACGCATCTTGACCTCGTTTTCGGAAAATCGTGCAGTAATTTTACGTGCTTACAAGTGCTAGCCTGTACGTCTGCGCGCAGAACGCTATACCCTGGGTGCCAGAGGTTTTTATTTTTTAGTGAAAACGGCGAGTTTGAGCGGCAAAGCCGCGACAACGAGGCGCAACGCGTTTATGCGGTTAATTTCACTCACGATATTCAGAGAACGGACCTCTGGATCCAGGGTGAGAACGCTAGTGCTCTCGAACGCATTACCGTAATCCATGATTACTACAAGTTTATATATATATTCCCGCAAAATCATGGTAAAATTAAACAACGCAACAATAAAAGACAACAGTGTACTAAATAGTCAGAAACAGAACAACAGAATAGCAAAATTGAATTTTGACCCAGAAAAATAGCAATTTTGAAAATCGAAATAACAATCGCGAGAATCGTTAGAAGTACCACTAAATGGTCATGGTATAATGGAAAAATAAAACAGCATAAAAATATGGAACACTGAGTGAGCGGTATTGCGCCTGCTCTTGTCAAGATCCACTGACCAGTAGGAACGAAAGGTCAGAGAACGTGGAGGCGCCCGTGTGGCTCGGGACATCACGCGTAGTCTTACACGAGGTTCTAGCCGTGTGGAAGATTGCGTGAGCGTGGGAGTTTAACTTTACGTGATCGCCCAGGGGGTTATTTATAATTTCAAATTATGACCCTTTACTCCCAAGATAGCCAAATATCAAAATCATACCATGCAAAAGTATACGCGCGTACTGCTGAAGGGGTTTCATTTGAATGGTCACACCATTTATAATTTCGTACACAGACTTGAGTAACAGAACTACATTACATGGGAGTGCGAAGGGTTAAAATTATCTTTCACTTTTGCTGGAATGATCCACGATTTATTAACATTAATTTGTAACTTGAACAGGAATGTTCAAACAACAAAATACGGCTTCACAAAATAGATTTTGCTATCTTATAAATTCAAATATGAATAAAGTCTTTCAATCATTTTTTCAACAAGTTTCAGGCCCGGACATGAGCGAAAAAATATATCTTTTTAGTGGTGGAAAAATAAGCAGATCCACGCAGACATTTACCGCAGAAATTCTTAAAAGCAAAAAAATGAGAGAAACTTCCAAATTTCTGGAAATGAATAGATCGCATCCAGAATGTGTGACATGTTCGGTCACGCAATGATTATGAGAACATCGTGTTGCCATAGAAACAAACACTATATCTTTTCAAAGCGACCGCCGTCGTCACATTTCTGTTGCTTCGCTATCAGAAACAGTTAGAGATCTCAGCTGAAGACGAAAACACGACAATATAAAGAGAATCTTAAGTGAAACGTGGACAATATAAATGCCTAATCCACACATCTCGACTCAAGGTAAGTAGGTTTTCTTATTTGTAGAAAAATGAACGTTTTATTCTACCAATGTCACTGCATCTTCGGCCGCCATTCAGATTTTTCAAATCGCTAGCAAAGTTCAGCGTTACAAGAAGCTTTTTCTGGCTGTTCAATCCTATTTATATATTCTTTACTTACTTGCTAAGAAATTCGAGTTATCCTTTATTGTTTTCAAATGGCAGAGAATGCTTTACTGTGCCCGATTATCTAGTGTAAGCTTACTGCTAAGGCTTATGTGGTTATGCTAGAAGTTTTGACACTCAAATAAACTTTGTTTGCCAACTTATGTACGTAGTAAGCTTTCAAACAACAGGTTTAAATCTGTGCACACCCTCGGGCAATGAATTGTAGAATATTGGATCCAGTTCCCCTTCCCTGCGACAAATCAAATTTGGTTCATGCTCCATTGGCATTACTCTCAGAAAACAATATTATTTGGCACCACAATCTTTTGTAGTTCTTTCAGTGTTCTCACTATCTTGTCAATGATATTTCATTAATTTAATCAACTTTACAATGTATATTTTAGATTGGTACTACCATGCTCCCAGCAAAAGGACCACAAAATCCCCTAAGGCAGTACCGCCTGCATCACAGATCCCAGGTATTGGGGGACTCAAAGATGAGTTGGCCAATCCTGAGAGTGACGACAGACACTTCAGAAGAAAGTGGATAAGAGACACTGACTCAAAGTACATTAAACTGGCCAAGGGAGGTGGGCGCAAGAATCTACTGGCGTTTCGCAGTCCACCTGTAAAGCTCGAAGAGCCTGTCGCTTATCCAAGGGTGGACTGGTTTGACCATGATCATCCAGAAGATGAACTGGATGAATCTGATCATACAGTTCATCACCACGAAGAGCAGCACAAGGAGCCCAAGTCAGGGTATGTTATTTAAAAAAACAATTGTTTACATGTATAAGTTCCACCATTTTGTGCACATACAGTACATGTACACCTGTATCATATGGTTTGTGTTTTTCACGTGCCCAGGGTTGATGCAAGATTCTTGTACACGATGTGCAAACAGTTGTTATTCTTTCTTTGAGGAATAAATTGTTTTCTCAAAATCCTTTTCGCGTTTGCATATTCAAGAACTCCTTGTTTCTCTATTCTTGATTCTTGAAACTCAAGTCACTCGAATTTCAAGAAGTGAGGATTGAGTTTCAAGAATCCAGTCAAGACTGTCAACTTACATGTACATTTGAGCAGTACTGTAATTTGATTAGGAAAAACTGTTATTATTCGGGATGTGTAGTTCCAGAAAAAATCCATACCTCCCTAATGAAAGGTTATTGGAAATTCCTTGAGGGAGGGAGGGGGTCTCAAAATCCAAAGTTTTTAAAGGAAAGTATGGAGATACATGTAAATTGGAATTCCAGACAGGGGTGGGGGGGGGGAGTCCAAACCAAAATACCTTCAATGAGAAGGGATGGATATTTGCTGGAACAACACAATGCCCGGAAGACAGGAAAAATTATCCAAAGGCCTGGAATTACTGTAGTAGAAAGATGCACATTCCTACTGTATTTGGAAAATTATGGAGTACACCTTTCAAGATGTCCCCTTCTTCTGGGTATTTTCCATTTGGGTAAACCAAATTAGGCCAATCTTAATAATAGTTGCTTACTGGCCACCTACTGGAAGCGTGGAGTGGTGTTAAGTACAGTAGCATTTTGAACTTCACGTTTTCTTTTACTATCAAGATGTATAAAATTAATGTGTACCGGCAATATCGTGCTGGGGGTAACCTTGCAATGAACTAGCACCACATGGCCATCCAGGGGCGAGTAGCAATACTCGTAGTTGCTTTCTGCTACAAAAACCTGTGGTTCATGTGCAACCAGAAACCCATAAGTTGGTTGAAACGTGCAACTGTCTCTTGTACGCTTCAAAACAAGCTTCCGATTATTCAATTTGCTAAGAAGTTGTTACACTGAGCCATATTTGGAAAATCAAGACAAAAATATTAACCAATCAATTCGCTAGAACAACTTGCTTCCAATCTCGAGGGACCGAGGGGTTTCCAAATATGGTACTAAGCAAAAAAATAATTATTCGGAAGCTGTGAATGCGCGTTACACATTTCAACCCACTTATGGGTTTCTGGTGCAACTTAACCCTTTACCTACAATTTTTGTAATGCTACTGATTGTCTATAGTTAATACCATTTGGGTGCATGTTCTTTTCAGATATCATGTTCTTCCTGATTGGTACGTTCACATACATGATGTGCCATCAGATGACCAGGCTGTGACAGATGCCTATTCAACCAAGCGTCCCATCATGGGATTTGACAACCTCTCAAAATGGCAAAGGTACTCATTTTTTTTAATGCTTCTCCACCAACTGGTGTTAAAAATTGTTATTTTTTTTAACATCCCTGCATCATACATTGTATTCTATTTATGTTAAAAATTAATTTAAATGAGCCTAGAATATTTTTAATAAAAAAAATTATTTTGTTTACAGGGATGGTAAAGATGCAAATCCCAATAATGTTAGACTTCCTCCCTTGAGGAGAATTCACAAGCCAGACAAAAGATACGAGGAACTAGTGGAAGCCCAAAAGAACGAACCTCAGCGAAGACAAGTTAGATTGCCGAAAATGTAAGCATCATTCTCTTCAGCTTTTCTTTTTAGCAATTTACACATACATGTATATTATAATTATTGTTCATGGTGTAATCTACAATAGTCTTCAGAAGAACAGACTAGTGGAACCTCCCGCCTGTAAGCAGACACCATTGGACCAGTTGGGTGCAGATGAAGTGATAATATACATGTAATTACCCCAAAATCCTCATTGGGTAAAACTATTCACCCCCCCCCCCCCCCCCCCCCCCCCCCTTCCCCCACCAAAAAAAAGACCTTTTATCATTAAAAACTTAATATTAAGAATCAAAAGCACCTGCCAGACTCTTAAAAACTGCTCCCCCCCCACCCCCTCTCGTCCCTCCTATGGTGTTTTTATGTGGTTGTCCGACAGCAACTGAGTTTCTGCCTTACAGTAGTTGAATTTGAGGTGTTTTTTTTTATCCGGAGGTAAAAACAACATAGCAGTGTTTGGGTATGGCCAGAAATGTCCATGCATGCACTTGGGGTAAAGATTAATTAATGAAGTACACAATCGCTGATCTAAGAACTGTAAAATGGATGTACACCATTACAAAGCCAGTGGTAACATATATTTTGTGTTGTTTTTTTCTTAGAGATTCTGAACCTGTAAATTTCATGCATTTAATGTCTATGGGATACCAACGAGACTGGTTTGATGAACAAGGACAAGCAGCCAAGGAGGAGAAAGCTGAAAAGAAGGTGTGTGGCTAGCTCTGAAGAGAAACCTGCAAGCTACTAATAGTATTTATATATGCCTTGTATTATCAGAGCTGTCAATTAGGGCCAGGGATTTTCTGCAGCTATTGTTTTTTTTTAGCCCCAATTTTCCCCGCCATTTTTCTTCACTTCCCCACCAACATGTATGTAAAAAAATAGTGACAGCCCTAATTATAAACATTTTACTAAAAATTAATGCTGAATATGTAATAGATAAAATATGAGCAGGACTGTTTAAATATTTCCAATGGCTCACCTGCGGCTTGCCATTCTCTATTTTCGAATAAATTGCCCATAATACACTTTGTTTGCCTCCCACATTTTGCATAAACCATTGTTTGTAAATGCTCTTGGGAGGACTGCATATTCCCAAGAGCATTTCAAAACAATAGTTTATGCAAAATTTGGGGGGGCAAACAAAGTGTATTACGGGCAATTTGAAAATAGAGAATTATCAATGTCCATACAGTTCTACTATGAATATTTTAAATTGCTTATATAAAAGAACAAAAATGATGGCGCTTATTAGCATTCCTATTTAGTATTCTGTATCAGTAATACAGAATAGCTGTTCTGTATCAGGATCTACAAACCTTCATTAAATTTTAATTTCTTTTGTATTTTCCTTAAGAGTTATTAATGAATTTTATATGAAGTTACATTTTAATCTACATGTTTAACATTATGATGACGATTATAATTTAAGCGACAACAAAAGGAAAACGAGGAGAAGAGAGAGGAACAACAAAGAAATGCAATTGCTATGAGGTGGGCTTGTTGATTCATATTTATTGTATACATGTATTTCCAAATAATCAGTTGGGTTAATATCTGTGATTCTTTTATCTAATTTATATACAACAATGAATTTTTCTTCTAGAAAACCAAGAGATGCCAACTCTAAGAGTAATAAACCCCTTTTTAAACTCAGTAGGTAAGGCTACATTAATATGTAGGCTGAGCAAAACATGGACAAGTCAACCTCAATTGATAATTTTACTTTCCCCTAACTTAGTTTACTCCCACCATAAATACTCTCCATGTATAAGCCCCTCTTTTTGGAACAAGAAATTTATTACCCCCCACCCTCCCTTTTTCAGGTAGTTTCTTGGTGTTGCGGATGGTGTGATCACCAAATGACGTAAAACAAAAGATTTAAAAGACACTGAACAATACCCACACCACAACACAAAAGCTAACCAACAATGGCTTCCGCAACACCTCTTTTTCAACACAATGAAAACAACAGGCAATGGCAGACTGTACAGTATTACGGATTAATTTTACCCATACCAATCCATGCACAAAATCACATACAATGTACAGTACTTGCGAGTTTTGGGAGAAATATTACTGATACTTGTACAAATGTATTAAAGAATAATCGTAATTAAGGAAACAATGAATAAATTACAAAAAAAAAGAGTGGTGAGCTTCTGGTATTTTACTAAATTATAATAAGCCTCTGATCCCCACACTTTTAAGCCTTCCCCTTCAAATGTGCTTGAAATAAAGGATTTACAGTAACTGATAGTGATGTCAGATTCAGCTATCTGACTGTGTATATCGCTGATGGCCTATTTTTTTTAAACTTTAGGTTTGATCGTGTGCATCCCAAAGTGGAGACATTCCGAACATAAACAAGGTTACTGGCTTAATATTAGTTTGTTCGAGATTTTCAAGGTGTACATATTTTATTGTATACACAACTTCAAGTTGTAAAACATTCCCAGTTAAAAAGTACTTGGCGGATCTGCTGATTAAATGGCTACATGATGGTTTCCTTGGCAACAGGAGTTTGTTATCCACAAATGTTATACGGATCATACTTTTGTGGCCCAGTTGTTGGACCATACTGAAGAAGAATACATCTGAGTTATTTGAGACTTGTTTTTACCATGTCAGTAAAAAAGAAATTACTGTACAGTATTTTGTTTGAAAATATTTTGAAGCATGGTTTATACATGGACTTGTTCATGTTTTATCAAAGTGGATTTACAGGTAGTTTTTAAATTTGCAGTTAACAACAGTTATTATTATTAATCATAAAAGAGTGATTTTACTAAGACCGTGAAACAGTATCTACATGTAGCAATTAATCAAAATTAGTCAAAACTTAGTAAACAAAAGAAAACAATAGAATTAGTGTCAAATTAAAATTATTGCCCACTAATGCCTACAAGATTAGTAACTATTTTACTGTTTAGAGTGATTTTACTTAACCTGTGAAATAGTTAGTAGAATAGTACGCACTATTAGACTATAATTCCATTGTTTTCTTTTGTTAAAATAAATTTAGATTTAGATAGTGTTTCACGGGTTAAGTAAAACCACTAAAGAAAATCACTCTATTTTGTTAAATTTAATAGATTGTAGAACTCTGCAAACATTATTAATAGTATTGTTAATTTCTGAAGGTTGTCATCAAGCCAATATTACATGTATAAAGTCAATTTTTTTGTGTTTTAAAATATTAAGAAATATTTTAAGTTTAAAATGAGCATAAAGAGAGAAAACTTAAAGAGTAAAACATTTTTTTTTGAAAGTCAAAAATTCTTGAAATATTTATTTCTTACTTACATATTTTAATTTGAAGTACCTGTATTCTGTACAAAAAAAGCATGATTAGGAAAATTATTTCCGTGTATTGTTAATTGGTATACATGTATAATAGTTTTATTTGATGTATGTGTATATAGAGGATGTAACATACCAGTCATTACTGAAATTGTATGTAAAAATCCAGCTTTTATATATTACATATTGACCATTTAATGCACTTATCAGCCTCCATCCCTGATCATACATGCAGTCACACAACCCTACGAGGCTTTCATGCTTTTGTAACCAGTTTTAAGTGTGGGAATAAAGTGGAATTAAATCACATTTGAAATGGACTCAATGTGGGCCTGGATGACAGATCCAGGTGATTGCCACAGGGGATTTAATGCTATCAATGTGCATTTACCTAGGGCACTAACTCCCTCCTACCCCCTCATACAACAGGATGGCCACTGACAAGGGCAAGTGTGCTGATTGGTTTAAAAACATTTTATATAAGGTGATAATAATTAAATTATGAATGATTATTTCATTGTAAGCTTGATTGACTTTATTAAAAAACAAAAATATAGAAACTGGCTATTTTTTGCTCACAAACCAGATGCAAACACCATTCTTGTCGCAAGTCTCCATATATTTCTTTTTTAAGTAGTTGGGAGAAATTGTTTATAAATCATAACAATCATTTTGTTGATTAAATCCTTACTTCTCAAGACCTACTGTATATAGTTGCTTGTGTGGTGATATTGTGAGGAGAAGTAAGATCATGATCACCATTGGGGCTTAAAAGGTTAAGGGAATAACAGAATTCGTGCCCGAAGCAAAATTTTCACATATTAAACTTTTTGATTCTGCCAAACTCTCTCATGCAATGCAATGCAGATGTGAGGCACTGATAACATGAGTGAACTTTGGTAAATAAAACAGAAAGCTTTCAACAGACTTGTTGTTTTTGAAGTGTTTTATAACTACATGTAGGTTTAAGACATCCTCAGAGAACAACACGGTTGGGGAAAAAATAAATTTTTCACCAATCTTCTCCCCCCACCAACTTGCCCCTGTTCCCATGAGGATGAGTTTTAGTTATTAAATTCAACGGTTCCATTATTGGTTTCCAGGAAGGCAATGCAAACAGTAATAAAATCATAATATTTTATCACCTGAAGAAGAAATGCTTTGCAATTGAAAAATAACAATAAATATAAGAACAAAATACTGGTCTTAACTTTCTTTTATTTCTAAATAAATATTTACAATAATATTATATCTTACAATAGTTTCAATAAATCTTATAGCAGAATATACACAACTTATTAAATATAAATTTACTCTAAAAAATACAAATTTTATTGCTACGTGAACATCAAGTAACTCAAGTAATGAGTGAAAAACAAAGGTTGGAGTCTAATCTTCTCTCTAGAGTGCGCTTTCGTGTTAATTGTTACAAAAATTGGATGGATACATGCATGTACATTGTATGTGTCAGTAATTTTTGAATTAAAAAGAAATGTGGATATTGGAATAGCTTAGATAAATGTGCAAAAGTGGGACAGAATGGTAGTTAAAGATGCAAAACTTAAAAGATGGCAAGTGAACATTATTTTTTAGCAGGAGGTTTTTATCTGAAGTCAGATAATATTCTTGGTCGGACATATCCATTAGGAATATTCATTGCTTGTCTAAATCCCAGCTCAGGTAGATGTCGACCAACACCTAAACCACTGTTTGACACATCTTCAAACAGTTTCCCTCGACTTTCAGGATCAAATCCATATTTTCTTTTCACAAGAAAATCATTTTCTTTGTCCATTGCCAAGTTACTGTACAAATATGGCCTCTTCGGTAACGATGGAACAGCCTCTTGCAAACCAAGGTGACGATGGTTTGTTTCAGCTCTGCAAGTTCAAAAGAAAACATATACTGAAAACAGTAGGAGAATGGAAAGGCCTCTCAAAACCAATAACTTAAGGGGCACTGTCCTGCCAATAACAATTTTGCTTTCTTGAAGTTGATTATCACCAAATGCCGCCAAATATTAATTGGATAAAAAGTTTCTATAGAGCAAAATGAAAGCAGTACATAACTGTAGTTTGAAGATAAAGCAGGGCAGGAAAAAAATTTTGAAATCCACTTGCCCAGTGGGCAAGTAAATTTCAGTTTTCACTTGCCCCCACATAAATATTACTTGCCCGATGGGAGCACAATGCACACTCATTTTGCAGTCTAAAGTTTTGAAATACTTTCTGACGGAAGATTATCATTTACCAAGATGACACTTACAGACAGACTCACAAGACTACTGAGCCTAATTTCACTTATCCACTGGGCCACCAAACTTCTATTTTCACTTGCCCAAGATCAAAATTTACTTGCCCCGGGCAATCGGACCTGGGTTTTTTCCTGCCCTGGATAAAGTGCAGGTTTGCAAGGATGGAAGTGGATTACAGTGTACATCACCAAATTTGATTTTGTACTGACAGACAGTCAAGAAATCAAAAATGCCATTCTTGCAAAATTTGTTAACATTTTTAACCATTGGTATTTTGTCTCATACATGTAAGTTAATATTTCTTTGCTTTCACGATTACTTTTTGTGATTTTTCCCATGTATTTCAAGATACTAAAGCAAGCTACATGTACTGGTATTCATCATGAAAACATCATATAATTATCAGTCGGGACTTCCAACATGCACAGTATCCCTTTAACCCTTTCACTCCCAGAGTCGATTATGGAGACATGTGGTGTTAAGTTCTAACTTTTGAGTCTGTGGATGAAATCCTATGGTGTGACCATTCAAATGAAACCTCTTCGGCAGTACTTTTGCAAGGTACCATTTGTTTTAACTTTTGACTCTGTGGATGAAATCCTATGGTGTGACCATTCAAATGAAACCTCTTCGGCAGTACTTTTGCATGGTACCATTTGTTCTAACTTTTGACTCTGTGGATGAAATCCTATGGTGTGACCATTCAAATGAAACCTCTTCAGCAGTACTTTTGCATGGTACCATTTGTTCTAACTTTTGAGTCTGTTGATGAAATCCTATGGTGTGACCATTCAAATGAAATGTCTTCAGCAGTATACTACTTTTGCATGGTACCATTTGTTCTAACTTTTGAGTCTGTTGATGAAATCCTATGGTGTGACCATTCTAATGAAACTTCTTCAGCAGTACTTTTGCATGGTACATGTACCATTTGTTTTCAATATTTTACAACATGAAATTTGGGATTTTTCTTGAATTTTGATCTTTGGCATTCTTGGGAGTAAGAGGGTTAAGCTGGTGATGGTATGATTTCATCCCTGCAAAAAGAAAATGTTTACCGAAAAGATGAGGAGAATATTATTGTGAATAGCTCAAACTGTTGGTGGAAAAACAAAACTGTTCTGTCTGAGGGTAAAATTCTGTACTAAAGGGAAGAAGGACAAAAACTAATAATTGGTATTATTATTGGTACAATAACAGAGCGTACCTCATTACTTTCTCCTCTCTTTCAGTCACAACTCTTTCTTTTTCTTGAATCATTTTCTCTCTTCCTGTGGTGTTGGTTAAGGAATGCCATAAAAACAGATTAAACATTATGCCAACTGAATTGTTTTTACAAACATTTATTGTGCAATCATGGAATGTTATTATTAAATTTATAATACATACTGTCTAACTCTTTCTGTTTCTCAGAAAGTTGTCTTTCCCATCTTTTCAAGAACTCCTCCTTTTTCTTTCCATCATTTCTTTGGATACAAAACAAACAACAACATTGCTATTAAAATACAATCTTCTAGTTTATGTTAATATAGGATTATTAGACGTCATGATTGTGTAACAACGCTAATTGGACAAAATATTTGAAAAGATCTTAATATTTGATTGTGTATACACAATATCCTACTAAAGATCTCCTGGTCAGTAAATAAATTAAAGATCAATTATATTTTTTTAAATACTCACTGTACATCTGATTCTCTTTGAAATCTCTGAAAAATTGGATTTCCAAGAAGTTTATCTATTGTTGGTCTACGATCCTCCTGCATGTGAAAACATAATGCAGATTATAAAATGCATACTAAAAATAATAGATTCTAAGAAATAACCACTGACAGTTTTAACCCTTTTACACCCACAGTCAATTATGGAGACATGTTAACAAAATCCTATGGTGTGACCATTCAAATGAAACCTCTTCAGCAGTACTTTTGCATGGTACCATTTGTTCTAACTTTTTAGACTGTGGACGAAATCCTATGGTGTGACCATTTAATGAAACCTCTTCAGCAGTACATGTACTTTTGCATTTTAGTCTGTCAACAAAATCCTATGGTGTGCATGACCATTTAAATGAAACCTCTTGAGTAGTACTTTTGTTGAAATGGTTACAATACAAATTATGTATTAAATTACACTTACATTCACTTTAAGCATTGAATTCACAACAGCGCTCAGATCCTGTGAATAATGCTCAGGGATTGGACGAAATTTTCCTATTCTGATCTTTGCCTCAAGACTTCTCTGATTCAGTGCAGTGAAAGGTGGCGACAAGGAACAAAGTTCATAGACCAGACATCCAAGTGACCATATGTCTGATTTTTCATTGTAGTTTTGCTTATTCACTTGTTCCTGAAAACAAAAAGACAGAGAAGTTCCAGCAGGGCTCACCCCTGGCAACTTAGCCAGAAAAAATTATACATGTACAATGTGTGTTTAATACTGCTGATCATGAAATACAGTGTAACTTCTAGACAGGTACAATTTCATAACTCACTGGTGACATGTAGTAAGGAGTTCCAACAAATGTTCTGGCAAAGCTGGTATCGTGTTGAAGAACCCTTGCTAATCCAAAGTCTCCAAGTTTGACATTATCATTGACATCTAAGAAAACATTAGCTGGCTTTAGATCTCTATGTAGGACATGTGCACCATTCTTCCTACGATGGCATTCCTGGAGTGCGTCGACTAGCTGGTGCATTATCTTGAGTACAAACTCTTCATCTATAAATCTCCTACCAGGAAAGAAAAGACCTTGATTTGCTTTCTAGTGTTGTTAGTCAAAGATCATTATAGCCTCAGGCTGGTGCTGACATTCATATAATTTTCTGTAGCAAAATACAACAAATAGTGGAGATGCAGTGGTCTAGTGGTTAGCACGTCAGACTTTCAACCTGAAGGTTAGTGGTTCAAGCCTGCTCTCTGCCGACGTGTTGTTTTCTTAGACAAGAAACTTTGCCCCACCTTGTCTCTCTCCACACAAGTGTAGTACAAACGAGTACTGGCAACATAATGTTGTGGGGTAGCCTTGTGATGGACTGTATAAAGTTTTGAGCCACCAACCAGGACTGTTAGTAGTAGCCCGCACCTGGTAACTAAAGCCAGCAAAAGCAGTGAAGATAACCAGCAAATCAATGTTTGAAAAGGATCTCGAATTTATGACCGCCTACGGTACTTTCTTGTGTAACCAGATACCTCAAAATTCAGTGACAGCTCTGATATACTTTCATAGATTTTACTGAGACTTACTTTTCTTTCCTGTGTTTGGCTATCAATGCTCCTAAGTCCCCACCTTCACAGTACTCCATCACTATGTAGATGGTCGTGTTAGAGCGATCAATGATTCTGTCGTAGTACCGTACAATGTGTGGATGCTTTAATTCTCTTAGGAGATTCACTTCTGAAACAAGCATCTGCTTTTCAACTTCCGTCATTTTGCCATAGTCGAGTTCTTTCCACACTAGAATCTGCAGTATTAATACAGTAAACAAAGTAAAGTCTGGCTATCATCTGTCACTCAAGTGCTTGTGGCATAGCTTGGGGCATTACCTGGAACACAGTAGGCTGGGAATGCAGTGTCAAATCTTCCTGGGGTGAGTGCAAATTGTACATTTTTGGCGCAGTTCTGAAAGTCACTCGCCCAAATGGCAAGTGCTGGCAAAATTAAGTTTCCAATCTTGATACTGTTGTCTTTAATCTTCTTTGTCACCCTTGGCCTCAATTTATGGTTATTTCAGACGTGTGACCATTATGGGCAGGTCTTCAATAAGTTGGGAGTTGTAGAGAGATGGCCTTCTAGCCTGCAAATAATTCTCTTCTCTGAGCTAGTCATTTGTCAGTCCAGGGGCAATATTGGCTGGACACAACGTTTGACTGGTTGGGCAATTTTATTTTTGTATGCATTGTTATGTATACTGTTTTATCATTTGCAATGCCACAAAGACTCGTACATTGTACATTGTGTCTAATGTTTGGCACCACAAAACATGTTACAGTATAGTCCCACGTACGTCCCACTGAGTAAAATTTGAGATTTTGTTAAGGCCTTACCAGTCAAAATGCCAAATTTGCCGGACATTTAATAGTCTGATGACTGGCTGTTATTTGCTGGCTTGGGCCTTTGTGTGAAAGGTGTAAGGTGTGGAGTTTAATAGTAATCACTAAAAAGCAGCAAACAACATATATCCCAGGCACTTAATAAATTACATGTACTAAGGGCATGCCTGTGAAATTGTCTTTTGGAATTCACCTAATTGAAAGCCTGCTGGCAGTTGCTGTGATAAATGCATGCATGTTCAAAATTAGAACCGAGACGAAAAATGGAGCTGGTATTAAAGCAATTTTCGAACTGAACGCTGCATCATATTTTTTACTATAATGTATTAAAAACCGAGCTATATCTTCGTTTCAAGGTAAAATACAGTTCTAAATATGGTCGCGTCCATGGTATTTTCTGTTAAATAAAAGTGTTAAAGTCCGCAATGATTTACAAAGTCCGAGGTTATCAGCTGCCCAAAAACTTCAATTTTGAACTCGAGATTTATCGTGTGCATGTGTAGTACGTACCTTGTTATCACTTCTTCGCCGGACCTTCTTGCATGTTCCGTAGGAACCAGACCCTATTTCACTGAGAATGTCGTAATCTAGAAGCTTGGATGGCATGATTTTCCTTTCCAAAATTTGAAAATTTCTTTGATACGCTCGGTTCTTTTAACCGACCAACTGTTACCTGCGAACGAAGAATAAACAAAGTTAATCGAGTTTGAAACCGTCAATTTTCCTCACTAGATGATAAAAACGACAACTGTTTCAAGATAAACAGGCAACAATGAAGGAAAAGACGGTAAACTTAAGCTTACCTAACTTGTGCAAGACACAAAGTAAAATGGCTGTGCATCCTACGCGAACATTCGAACCAAAAGGCAAAACTTGAACTTCGTGCGCCGCTTTCTGATTGGCTGACACCCTTTCTCTTGGGAATCTCGATCTCATGACGAGGCTGCCCTGCTTGCTCGCGGCACGACAAACCCTTCATGCATTGATCTGCATTCTGCAAATGAATTAAGCTTATAAAATGGAATAAATTGAAACAAAAAATTGGCGTTCAGGTCGAGTCCCGCCTTAAGTGAAAGAGAAAAATTAGTTTGAGAGATGGTAACGAGTGTTGACGACCCTCTCTTGGATCGTCTCGAGGTGTTTTTCTAAGCAAGGAATCAGATTAGCGACTGCCGGGGTAGGTGTCAGAGTTTTGTGGCTTAAGCAAACTAACGAAACGCTCAGTTGTTCAAAAGGTGGATAGCGCTATCTACCGGATAAATCACTGTCCAGTGGATAACACAATGGATTTTGTTAAAACTTATCCGCTGAATAGTGATTTATCCGGTGGATAGCGCTATCCACCTTTTGAACAACTGGGTCCAGAAGAATAGACCTGGAAATGGAGCAAACGCCAGTAACAAATTGTAATAAAGTGAATAAGCGGCAAAGGACCGCGAACGAAAATGCTGCTGGTGTACGTGGGATCTAGAGAAGATCGTATCGAAAAAAAAAGGGAAAAACAACCCGAAACAAATTGTAAGCAAGGCCTATACTACGTAAAACTGACACTTAACGACGTGATAGAGCCCAGACTGAAAACCAAAATGCAACTGTGGATAGCTGCTTCGAGCTACTCGAGTCTCGTCAGCACGGTGTAGCGAACTGAATTGAACAACCAGCGCAAACGCTGTCAACGGTTGCGTTTTGGCCTTGTCCAGGGTTTCCGGCTACGCCCACCCCACCATTTTGGAAGCGGAGAAGGTCCTGTGTTGACCTGTGTTACAGTATACAGACATTTATCATATCTAATTAAACCTTTCACTCCCAGAGTCAATTATGGAGAAATGTAGTGTAGTTCTAACTTTTGAGTCTGTGGAGGAAATCCTATGGTGTGACCATTCAAATGAAACCTCTTCAGCAGCACTTTTGCATGGTACCATTTGTTCTAACTTGAGTCTGTGGACGAAATCCCATGGTGTGACCATTGAAATGAAACCTCTTCAGCAGTACTACTTTTGCATTTTTGCATGGTACCATTTGTTCTAACTTTTGAGTCTGTTGATGAAATCCTCAAATTTGGACAGAAGCTTGGCTAACATATAATCAACGTGTCGGCGAATTTCTTATTTCCGAAAACTTTTTCGTCAAGAGCCATTTCCGTGCGATCACTCCAACTTTTTTTCTCCCTTTTTCGAAAATATTCTGTAACTTTTCATTGCAATTGAATATGGGAAATCGCCGACACGTTTTTTTAGCGCTTCGTGTCCGGAAACCCGAGAACAAATCAAATTAGCAAAATACAATAATCGTTTTGAGTTATAGCGTTTTAAAGCTGATTCGGACGTTCGAATTTAGACGTCGTAAAAAATTCGACAATTCATTTTCTTACCAAATGGTTTCCATATTTAGATAGCCAGCTTTATAAGCTTCAATTTGATATTTGGGTTTAGGTATATTAAGTGTAATCTTAAGACGCTAGAGCTGTTATACTGGAGACACCCCCGAAGGTACACTGTAACCTTAAATTAACAATAGCCGCTGCACGCTTAATCGTGCTGCGTGTCGCTGTAATGAGACTGTCAAGAGACTGGCTTTTTTTATTTTTCAATTTTCATTTCTCCATAGGTGTACCTTCAGCAAATTAATGAAAGCTAATCGTTTTTAAATCAGTGCTTAACCCCAAGAGAGCTGAAACGAATTGAATTTTGCAATGCGCAAGGCATTCTGAGACGACACGAATGGAAAATAAGCGACGACTGATTGAATCAAGTCTGTGAATGTCGTGGTGAACTGTCGGTGCTGCGGACGAAATTCAGCAAATTTCCTCATCGGGTATGCAAAGAATGTAATTCTAAGAATAAGCCTTAAAAAATTAGGGCACCTTACGATAAAAATCTTTTACAGATATTAATTCTTAGAAAGTAATTTTTCTAATTTTTCCATTTGGTGATGGGGTACTTTCCATTTGGTGATGGAATAGTTAAATCAATTATTGAGATGCACAGTTTGTTGCGTTCGGATTGCCCCCTAAATTAGCAGAATATTTAACATAAGTTAAATTTATCAGCAGGAAATTTAAGGGAACCGAATCGAGTATTTTGCGTATGTAAAAGTTGCTGTCGGCAGGCTTACTGCCGAAAAAATCTGGCTTAAATAAATAATAATAAAGGTCTTTATTTCATTCGTACGATAAATAATATCATAAGCTACATATAGGTTTGAGAAAGCTAACAAATACATATGAAGTAAGCTATTAAATAAATAAAATGAGACAAGTTTCCAAGTTAAGGCGACATTTCCATTACTGGCAAGTAACTAGGGCAGCTGCGTTTGTTTGGTTATATGACAGTTATTAGAACTGATGGCCAAATTTCAGCTCTATTATCTAATTGTATGAATAGAAGCTAGACAGCTCTGAAAAAAATGAGCAGGTTGCTTGTTTCAACAGTCCTATCTGCAGACAAACTGCACTGAATTGGAAACTGATAAATTACGAACTGCAGCTATAAATGAAAGTGACGTACCGAAAATCAACTCGATTGGGAGTTCAAGGAGGAGCGCTTGTTGGGAGAGGACACTTTCAATTTTAACACAGTATAACATACAATGTGCGTTGAATATGATTCTGCTGGCACCTTATTTAATAGAAAAAACCCGCAATCATCTGAATCATTTAACAGGTACAATGTGTCGCCCTGTACTGTCCTCGGACGCCTGTATACCCCGGACACTTTTTGAATTGTTGGTTATTCTTCGCAAGTTAAAGTGCCAATTCGATCAAATTTTGACATGTTGATTTTTGGAATCTTTCGAAAGGAAATCGTGTATTTACTTACCTCTTTAAACCATTTTTTCAATCAGAGCACGAGAAGCCGGAGATCGTCGCCGCCATTAAATTTGCATGTTCCTAAAGAAAAGCTCACCTGCTCTCTGAGGAGAATTTGTCTAAGCTAAAACCATTCTTTCGACTGTTTTTCCGGTTTTTCCGAATTATTAAGGTAAAAAATGCCAGGGTTTAGATGTGTTGCGTATGGGTGCGAGAAAGAGGCTGATAGAAATGCGGAATTTCACCACAATTCGAAAAACAATTAATTTCTGCAAGCCCATAAACTTTTCTCCATAAGCTAGAGCGAACAATTTAATTACAAAATTGACTTGTTTTAAACATGTTAAACTTAAACCCAGTGAAAACAGCCGTCTTGTTATGAACCGTGACCTTCTGTTACAACAGGAAAAACGCTTTTCCTTGCATCCTAAAGATGCCATGGCAAATAATTTCTTCCATGCATGCATGCCATTTATTGATCGACGCGACTCGAGTTTTTGATAACTCATAAAACTGGGTTTTGGTTGGGGATATCACTTGGAGAATATTATCGGACATGTCAAGGTCCGAGTATAAAACGAGTTTGAGACTAAAAGTAAAATTGAAAAGTTTCTGTTTATCACAAGAGGAGAGTTTTTTGGTTTACATGAAAAATTCAGTCAGCAGGATGGCCCCAGTACCTTTGAGTTCGGCGCGGTTGCAAAGCAAGACGGCGGGCGACAATAACAAGAGCAAAGATAACCCTGGGTTCCCAAGGCCGTTTACATGGAGCTAGGATGATCCTAGCGCTACGATCATTCTACCTCCCAGATAGGATGATCCTAGTGCTAGGATCATCCCCTTTCCATGTAAATAGGGCCTTAATTATAAAGATATGTAGCGTACTTCTATCCGGGACTTCTATACTTTTAATTAAGTCTGTGGACGAAATTCTATGATGGTGTGACCATTCAAATGAAACCTCTTCAGCAGTACTTTTGTATGGTACCGTTTGTTTTTCAATATTTTACAAAAAAAAATTGAGGATGTTTCTTGAATTTTGATATTAATTTGGCACTTTTGGGAGCTAAAGGTTCAAAGTAAAAGTGTACTAGGCGATTGGCGCTCTTTTCAGGCAATGAATTTCCTTACGGATACGGATCAACTCCGCTAATCTCTTTCTAAATAGTTGGATCTTTAATAATACGGTCATGCAACCAAAAAATGTGCTATATTATTTCGAGCAAATCCATGCCCATTAACCTGATTCAGATTGTAATTCACGCATTTACCCATTCAAACATTTAATCCATTTCCTGTAAATGGCCATTAATTAGCAATTTTTGTCCTGGGTGGGAGAAGCATTGGATTAAATGATTTTTTTTCTTTTTTAATCTATCATTATGAATATTTTACTTAGAACATCTAAGGGGTAATATTTAAAAATATAGGTGGACAGTGAAAACAATGTCTGACTTTGATGATAAACAAAAGAGGTTATTAGATGAAGTGGCTTGCTGTTTCATCATGAGCGTTTAAATATATTTAGGGTGGAAATAAGAGTTTAATTTTATACTTCAGTGTTTGTCGATAGTTTCAATGTTTTTTCCTTTAGAAAATTGAATGAGTTGCTTGAATGTTGATGCGCAGTCAATATAGATGAAAAATAAATAAATAAATAAATAAATAAATAAACAACTCACCTGCTGCGATAGAACTTGGTTTGCCACGGCGGGCCACACGGAAGTCATTTGAAATCACACAAAAAATGTTTTCGTTGTAAACTTTGCTTCATTCACCACCACATTGAACTGATTTATCAGATTTTTATCAATATACATTGTATATCATACTTCAAACTTCGTCATTCTCATCCATTTATTATACACTGGCGCTGCTCGAAACTTAAATCACACTGATTTACTTCAAATTTGCTGTGCCAAATATGGTGCAAATGTCAACAAATGAGGTGGCGTTTGCACGACTACGCTGTTTAATTTTCTTACAAAAGCAGCCATTATTAAACGCATTTGCCACACATTCACTCCTGATTTGCTCAATTTGTATGATATTTAAACAGAGCAAAATCCTACTTTTTGTCGGTAGTGAATCCGACTTTTCATCCATTTGATGCGATATTGGCTTTTTTTTAAAAGCTGATCCAATCTCTTTGTTCATTTAATGGTGGGCTGTCTTGCAAATGGGAAAATATAAAGGAAATACGCCTTTTCTTCATATTGTTTTTTTTTGTGTTAAATTCTTAAATATAATTTTATTTGTAATAACAAGAAGTTGTCAGTTGCAGCCATATATCTCGGTAGTAATCGAATTTGTTTTTGTCATGTTGCTTGGCACGGTCAACCTACAGGTGTTGGTGCAGTTTTAGTGATTCAAAATGCTTCACGGAAAGAAAAATATTAGCATGGAGTTCAATTAGTTCCCACACAATGAACTTTCGGTTGTCCTAATCGTGTGCTTCAATTAGCTATAGCTGTTGGATCAACTTTATTTGTCGCAGGATAGTGAGCAAGTTTCTAGTTCAATTAATTATCGGTTTATTGCACGAAATTATTTTGCTTTCCAACTTTAAACTTTGCTCTAGGAGGCTTTCGTGAGCTCTACGGATCATCGTTATTGTTTTTACGAAAAATGAAGAAAAGGCTAGTAATTCTTGATAGAAAATTGAACTGCGTCATCAATTGTCAAGCTATATTGAAGCCAATAGTTCCGTCAGTTAGCTTGCTCATTTTAGCGATATATTGAGCTTAGTATTAACGAAATTGTTACATCGAAATATTCAGTCAATGTTTTATCGCCCACGATTTTCGTCCTCAAATGAATTACAAAATTATTTCTGGCAGAAAGGCTAACGCGAAAGTCCTTTCAACAGTCAAAATGTTAATAATTTTCTGTTTACCGTCCCTTCCGCGAAGGACAATGTGTCAAGGATCAAACGCATTTGCAACTCTTGTTTTCATTGGATAATATCAAAGTTAGAATAGTAAATTAACATTTCTAAATGAGGCCTCCACGATGATTGGCAAAAACTCCTTTGTTTTATTCTAATATTGCATTGCTAGATGCCCTTCAAAATACTCGAGATGTCATGTTGTCTTTTTAATAGAGTCAAGCTGTTGAAAGGCAGGGAAACACTCAGAACACTTCTTTTAAAATCGCATCAAAAGTTTTTCTAAAGCTGTTGGAGAAAAGGTGTAGTGGTATTTCTTGTTAAACCAGTGAATAATTCTGTCAAAGAACGTTTGAGACGAATAGCAGTCCACAAAAGTATGGGTGATCGATTCAAGTCCTCCGCAATAAAAGCAATTGTTTCGTCTTCTAGACCATATGTACATAGCTCCTTATTAGTAACAGTTAATCTATGAATCAATTTAAAATAGAATTCTCTTAGTTTGTTCTCTCGGCATACTTTTTCTATGAGATTAAATCATTGATGTCCATTCTATATTCTCTAATTTTAGTTCTTTCTCCCTTTTTTTTGGCCCCGTGGCTTTGACGGTGGTTGCATCGATGTAAAACCAATAATAGGACAATCACATGACTTTTGGAGGGCATATAGTTTATTTGTGGTCCGAGTAGCATCATTTGCGCCCGAGCGGAGCGAGGGTTCAAATGATGCTACGAGGGACACAAATAAACTATATGCCCGACAAAAGTCATGTGATTATCATTATTATCAATACACAAGGCCAAATCGTACAAATTCATTTAATAAGAAAAAAATGTTTAACAGAAACAGGGCCGTAAATGCGTTTGCAGCCCGTCAAATTCAATATCGCCCGCCACTCACGCATGTTTTCTCGAAGGCAGTTTCTTATTTGGCCGCGTATATTGATAATAATAGTCCTTATATTTCATTTTATATAGATCAATAATTAACGAAGGAGACAGCTGAAAGGTCGTATCATCATCTATAAATCTATTTCTTGTGCTTAGAGATCTAGCAAATGCTTAGGGATCGCCGAGACCACTTGTAGGTAGATCAAAAATTGTGTTGAATTTTGTTTGGAATGCATTGAAGGACAATAATTGTCCACAGTTATCTAACACATCATGGATAAAAACGAATCCTTTCTCCTTCCATTTTGGGTAGAAAAAGCTCTTTCAGTTGATCAGGATGTCTTTGTTATTGAAGAGAATTAAATCTTGGCCATAGGTAAGATAATATTCGTTGTCGTACGCTTTTCAATTTATATTTGTATCTGCAGGCTCACTCGGGTTTATCGACTTTGAAGCATTCGACATTTTGCTCAGTAGTGATGAATTTTCATGTTTGACAACCACGAAAAGACTTTACCGACAGGCCAAAAAACGGTGACATTTAAATAACATTAGATTAAATTTAAATTGAACAAAATTTAAAATTTGTCAAATTTCAGTGAAGAATATATCTCAGTATGGTTTTGTTCTTTTGTCATATCTGAGGTTTTTTTTAAAGATATTTAAAAGAGTATTTCCTGCACGAAGATAGCAGTTCATAATTTACAAAACATGGGTTTTATTAGAACAAAATCAAGCAAGCTTGAATAACAATGTAAATGCTATTTTTTGCAGCTTTGTTGATGTGAAGAGTGGGAGTTGATAAAGTAAAATGTAAACGCTCGGTTTACCTAAACCCTTCAACCGATCTAAAATCATATCTTAAGCCCGAATATATGTGTCCCTTTTTTTTAAGGATGCGAAAAATTAAAGTGACCGTTCAAATAAACTGTTATTTTAACACTTCCAAATCATTGTAAACAACACATGTCGATCTGCGATCTTTCCCTACAACAGGCTAACACAAAAAGCCGTAAAAAATTAGAGCGATAAATTCGCTGATCTTCTAAGTCGGCACTATAACCCCACGGAATCCACGAACGCTCTTCGTTCAGCTAATTTATAACCTGGAAGAAACAATTGAGGATTGGGTTAAATGACAATATTTTTCAAATGCTTCACTTAAATTTCATAAAAAAAACAGCAACAAAATCTAAAAGGAAATTTCACACGTAAAAAAAATTTAAAACATCTCAGTGTTTATGAATTAAAAGCCATGAAAAAAGGTGGGAAACTAAGCGCGACCGATATATATGGCGGACGGTAATTTAAGGGTCACGTGCGCGCGCACACACTATATTTTATATTTATCAGTATATGGATGTTATTAAACTAGCGTGAAGTCCGTTTTGGGAAAATATTGGTCGAGTTCTTTTTTTGCAAGTTTACGGATCGAACAAGCTAGTTCAATAAAGGTTTTATTATTATGGCTTATTTAAAATTTTGCTGATAAATTGATGCATCACTGAGTTCTCGGCAAACGCGCGCGCCAAAGTTAACAAGCCCTATGCTTTGTATTTTTCAGGCCACTTTCGTAACAGTTTGACCGAAATCATCCGCCAAACATGAAGAAGAAGTGTTTCTACTTTTCAAAAAAGTGTTTCTTTGTTTAATGTTTAATAAAAAGGATTTTGCGAAATTAATTCTCGAGCGATCCATCTCAGCGATCCGTATGAAAAAATTCGGACCGCTTAGGGAACCAATCAGAATGTTCCTATTCTCTCAGTTCTCTGCCTAATAAACGGGGTTCTGTTCTCATGTACGTCAGTAATCCGTCAGTAATATAACCATGAAGAATACTACATTGTGTTAATCTCATAAGGTGTCCACCGTCAGTTTGAGAGATGGAAACGAGTATAGGCCTTTTTCACGCCCCGACATTTTGTATAAAAACAAAAGATTTTTACCCGCCAAACCTCGTTTTCAACTTTTTCACTGCGAGGCTGGGTGGGCAAAAACAAAGCATTTTATTCTCCAGGGAGTCAACATGGCCGCCGCGTGAAAAAGGCCTATTAACCCCAAGAGAGCTGAAACGAATTAAATTTTGCAATGCGCGGGGCATTCTGGGACGACACCAATGGAAAATTAGCGACGACTGACTGACTGAAGTCTGTGAATGTCAGAGCGATTCCTAACTGCCCGTACCGCGGACGCAGCTCAGCAAATTTCCTCATCGGGTATGCAAAGAATATAATTCTAAGAAAAAGCCTTTAAAAATTAGGGTCACCTTTAGTTACGGTAAAAATTATTTACAGATATTAATCCTTAGAACGTCATTTTTCTAATTTTCCATTTCGTTATAGGGCCTTTTAATGACAGAAATAGTTCAAGTATTGAGATGCACAGTTTGTTGTGTTCGGATTCTCCGTTAATTAGCCGAATATTTAACTTAATTAAGTTAAACTTGTCAGCTGAAAATTTAAGGGAACCGAATCTTATTTTAAGAATTTAAAAGTTGCTGTCGGCAGGCTTACCGCCCAAAAAATCTGGCTAAAATAAATAATAATAAAGGTCTGTATTTCATTCGTACGATAAGAAATGTCATAAGCTACATATAGGTTTGAGGAAGCTAACAAATACATACGAAGTAAGCTATTTAATAAATAAAATGAGACGGATTTCCAAGTTAAGGCAACATTTCCATCACTGGCAAGTAACAAGGACAGTTGCGTTTTAAGTTTCATGGCAGTTATTAAAACTAATGGCCAATTTCCAGCTCTGTTATCTAATTGTATGAATAGACGCTAGACAGCTCTCAAAAGAATGAGCAGGTTGCTTGTTTCAACAGTCCTATCTTCAGATAAACTGCACTGAATTGGAAAAAAAATTACGAACTGCAGCTATAAATTAAAGTGACATACCGAAAATCAACTCGATTGGGAGTTTAAGGAGCAGCGCTTATTGAAAGTGGACACTTTTATTTTTAACACAGTATAACATACAATATACGTTTAATATAATTCTGCTGGCACCTTATTTAATAGAAAAAAACCGCAATCATCTGAACCATTTGATAGGTAACAGTGTGTCGCTCAGTACTGTTCCCGGACGCCTGTATACCCCGGACACTTCTTGAATTGTTGGTGCCAATCAGTTCGATCAAATTTTGACATGTTGATGTTTGGAATTTTTCGAAAGGAAATTACTTACCTTTTTAAACCATTTTTTAAGGCAGAGCACGAGAAGATCACCGCCATTAAATTTGCATGTTCCTAAAGAAAAGTTTATCTGCTCTCTGAGGAGAATTTGCCCAAGCTAAAACCATTCGTTTCGACTGTTTTTCCGGTTTTTCCGGTTTTTCCGAATAATTAAGGTAAAAAATGCCAGGGTCTAGATGTGTTGCGTATGGGTGCGAGAAAGAGGCTGATGGAAATGCAGGAATTTCGCTACTCGAAAAAGCCGAAACAGTAGCACGTCCTATAAAGAAAAACTATTAATGTATGCAGGCCTTAACTTTTTTCCATAAGCTACAGCGAAAAAAAATTACAAAATTGACTTGTTTTAAATGTTAAGCTTAAACAGCCGTCTTGCTCTGAACAGTGACCTGTTACAACAGGAAAAACGCTTTTCCTTGCATCTTGCAGATGCCAAAATGTCTTTTATGCATCCCATTTATTGATCGAAGCCACTCGAGTTTTTGATAACTGAGAAAACTGGGTTTTGATTGGGGGATAGATAGAGAATATCGGAGATAATATCCGAGTATAAAACGAGTTTGAGACTAAAAGTAAAATTGAAAAGTAGACGTTTATCAGACAGGAGGGTTTTTTAATATGCGGGTAATCGTGTGATTTTGAGAAACAAAAGCTGACAACAATAGCGCGCATCGTTCATTGTTTGCTTCGCCCGCCCAATTTCAATTAATGAGTATAGCGGTGCGTGCCTGGCAATCAATCAATTAACCCGCTTTTTTTGAGCGTCAATGAATAATAACGAGTAATATGTCAGATCTAGAAACTTTCTGCGCTGTAAGTAAATGTCCCGAGAACAACAGGCATTCTATGCGATTCTTTATTCTGTAAAAAAAATTACATATCAAAGTACAGTTGTATATATTATCAATATATTAATTGATGTATTAGGATAAAAAACTGTTGACGGATATGCAAGTTACAATTACAAGAATAATGATCATAAAAAATACGAATCTGTATCGCTAAGTTACATCCGCCCTTTCAGTCCCATAGTTAGTTAACAAGACATGTAGTCGTACTTAAACTTTTTAAGTTTGTGGACGAAATCCTATGGTGTGTCCTTTCTAATGCTACTTTCGCATGGTACCGTTTGTTTTACAATATTATACAATTGATATTAATTTGGCACCCTTGGGAGTTAAAGGTTTAAAGTATAAGTGTATTATGAGTACTGATGAAATCTAGGGGATTGGCGCTCTTTTCAGGCAATGAAACTCTGCTAATCTCTTTCTAAATAGTTGGATCATAACAAAAAAATGTGTTGTATTATTTCGAGCAAATCCATGCCCATTAGCCTGATTCAGATTGTAATTCATGCATTTCAAACATTTAATCCATTTCCTGTAAATGTCCATTAGCAATATTTGTCCTGGGTGGAAGGAGCAGCATTGGATTATCAATTTCTCATTATGAATATTTTACTATAAACATCTACAGAGGGGTGATATTTAAAAATATAGGTGGACAGTGAAAACAATGTCTGACTTTGATGATAAACAAAAGAGGTTATTGGATGAAGTGGCTTGCTGTTTCATCATGAGCGTTTAAATATATTTAGGGTGGAAATAAGAGTGTAATTTTATACTTCAGCGTTTGTCGATAGTTTCAATGTTTTTCTTCTTTTAGAAAATTGAATGAATTGCTTGAATGTTGATGGGCAGTCAATATAGATGAAAAATAAATAAATAAACAACTTCACTCCAGCTTTGCCACGGCGGGCCACACGGAAGTCATTTGAAATCACCCCCAAAAAATGTTTTCGTTGTAAACTTTAATTCACTGACCACCACATTGAACTGATTTATCAGATTTTTATCAATATACATTGCATATAATCAAACTTCCTTCTCATCCATTTATTGGGTGTTTCTTGGTGTTGCGGAAGCCATTGTTGGTTAGCTTTTGTGTTGTGGTGTGGGTATTGTTCAGTGTCTTTTGAATCTTTTGTTTTACGTCATTTGGTGATCACACCTTCCGCAACACCAAGAAACTACCCATTTATTATACCGTGACAGGCGCTGTTCGACATTTGCATTTGCTGGACGAAAATTAAATCACACTGATTACTGCAAATTTGCTCTGCCAAATATGGTGCAAATGCCTTCAACTGAATGAGGTGGCGTTTGCACGACCCACATTTACGCTGTGTGATTTTCTTACAAAAACAGCCATTATCAAACGCATTTGCCCCACATTCACTCCTGATTTGCTCAATTTGTATGATATTTAAACAGAGCAAATTTGTAAGAAGTGAATCCGACTTTTCGGCCATTGTTTATTCAGTTGTTTGATGCGATATTGGCTATTTTTAAAGCTGATCACCTCTCTCCGTTCTTTTAATGGTGGGCTGTCTTGCAAAGAGGGAATATAAAAGCAATACGCCTTTTCTTCAAGTATTGTTTTTGTGTTAGATTCTCAGTAAATATAATTATAATCGTAATAACAAGCGCTACTCAGTTGCAGCCCTACACTCTCGGTAGTTATCGAATTTGTTTAAATTGTCATGTTGCTTGGCACGGTCAACCTAGAAACACAGGTGATGGTGTTTTTAATGATTTGAAATACTTCACAAAAAGAAAAATATTAGCGTGGAGTTCAATTAGTTCCCACACAATGAATTTTCGATTGTCCTAATCGTGTGCTTCATTTAGCTATAGCTGTTGGATCAACTGTATTTGTCGTAGGATAGTGAACAAGTTTCTAGTTCAATTAATTAGCAGTTTATTGCACGAACAGTTTTTGCCACTAACAATGTCTTAAAATAAAAGTTTCTTTGCTTCCCAACTTTGAACTTTGCTCTGGGGGCTTTCGTGAGCTGTACGGATCATCGTTTAATATTGCTTTTACGAAAAATGAACAAAAGACTAGTAATTCCTGATAGAAAATTGAACTGCGTCATCAGTTGTCAAGCTATATTGAAGCCAATAGTTCCGTCAGTTAGCTTGCTCATTTTAGCGATATATTGAGCTTAATATTAACGAAATTGTTACATCGAAATATTCAGTCAATGTTTTATCGCCCACCATTTTCGTCCTCAAGTGAATCACAAAATTATTTCTAGCAGAAAAACTAACCGAAAATTCTGTCAATAGTCAAAATGTTAATAATTTTCTGTTTACCGTCGCTTCCGCGAAGGACAATGTGTCAAGGATCAAACGCATTTGCAACTCTTGTTTTTATTGGATAATATCAACGTTAGAATAGTAAATTAACATTTCTAGATGAGGCCTCCACGATGATTGGCAAAAACTCATTTGTTTTATACATATATTGCTGGATGTTCTACATGATATGATGCCGTATTGTCTTGAAATATAGAGTCAAGCTGTTGAGAGGCAGGGAAATACTTCTTTTAAACTAGCATCATTTGTCGGACGATTTAATCATGGTTAAATTAGGCACTGCTGTGATTTAAGCTCATCGCTGGCTTTAATACTTCAAATATAGGTAAGATAATATTCGTTGTCGTACGCTTTTTCAATTTATATTTGTATCCGTGTAGGCTGTTCCTTTTACCGACTTTGAAGCATTCAGACATTTTGCTCAGCGATGAATTTTCATGTTTGAGAACCGTGAAAAGACTTTACTGACAACCCAAAAGACGGTGACATTTAAATAACATTAGATTTAATTAAAATTGAACAAAATTTGAAATCTGTCAAATTTCAGTGAAGAATATATCTCAGTATGTTTTCGTTCTTTTATCATATCTGAGGTTTTTTAAAGATATTTAAAAGAGTATTTCTTGCACGAAGATAACAGTTTATAATTTAAAAAACATGGGTTTTATTAGAATAAATCAAGCAAGCTTGAATAACGATGTAAATGCTATTTTTTACAGCTTCGTTGATTTGAAGAGTGGGAGTTGATAAAGTAAATTAAATGCTCGGTTTACTTAAACCTTTCAACCGATCTAAAATCGTATATCGTAAGCCCGATTCTATGTGTTCCTGTTTTTTTTTTTAAAAAATAAACTGTTATTTTAACACTTCCAAATCATTCTAAACAACACATGTCGATCTGCGGTCTTTCCCTACACCGAAGTAACACAAAAAGCCGTAATTAATTAGAGTGAAAAATTCGCTGATCTTCCAAATCGACACTCTTAATCCTCACGGAATCAACGAACGCTTTTCGTTCAGCTAATTTATAACCTGGACAAAACAATTGAGGATTGGGTTAAATGATGATATTTTTAAAGTGCTTCACCTAAATGTCATAAAAAAAAAACTGCAACAAAATATAAAGGGAAATTTCATACATGAAAAAATTTTAAAACACCTCAGAGTTTACAATTAAAGACCATGAAAAAAGGCGGGAAACTACGCTTGATCGATAGGTTTTCGCGCCGTTAATTCTCCCTGGTTGTGCAATGTTTACACGCAATTACCGGCAGCCATGTTGGAGGACTGACGTCATCAAAATGGTGAATCGCGCCTCTGACATGCTCTGATGCTATAAAAAATGGCTAAAATCTCGAAGGCAAGGCATCTAAGTTTGGATATCTCGAAAAACGTTCTTGATCTGGGATCGGAATCGATCCGCCTCATACAAGTAAAAAAGTTGAGCGAGGAAAGCATTCCACCCGTCCATTCTAGTAACCTTGTGCTGGATATAATCAGATTTTTATACAAACGCACAATAAAGCTAACAGAAGCCTTCACACCTACAACCAAATCCAGTGGTTAGCGGCTTCGTTTCCAGTGTCCTTGATGTGGTTATTTATGATAAACAAGAAGACATTCGCAGATAATAATTCACTAGCGCAACTCTGACAACTATTAATGTTGTGGATTATAACAACAAGGAAGGTACCATGTGTCAGTACATTGTACAGGGTAAATGACTGGCCTTGGTGAGTGTGGCTTGCACATAGCAAGACTAGCAAGTGTCTTATTCTACCATGAAGTGTCGACCTTTCCGTTTGTTCTCGAAGTTAAGGAAAACGCGAGTTATTATTTTAAAAGCGCTTCCGCTGCCCGCTGTCTGGAAGGTAAACACAGGGGAAAACCCGTCAAAGTGGTCCTCTAACATGCATGGCGGACGGCAATTCAAGGGTCACGTGGGCGCGCACATACTATACCTTATTTCATGAAATTTTCACGACACGTTAATTTCGCGAATTTCGCGATTTAAAAAAATTCGCGAAATTGAAGTGACGCGAACAATAAGTGTCACGAACATAACATGACGCGAAAATTAAGTGACTCCCCTTATGTCAATAATCAAGAAAGAATGAGTTTATTACCATTGAAACGTTTACAAAATCATATTTTTAACTGTTCTGTTGATCCATATCAAGACATTTACGCAAATAACTTGCGAGACTTGTACATATGTTTCTAAACGGCACTGTGTTACTAAACGGCATTATTTTTTCTTCGGAGTCCGAATATTGAATATCGAATAATTGGTCAAGACCAATAATTTACGAACAAGCATGAACTGCTTTGTTGTTCCTGTTGACATATAGTCCAGCCGTTGCGTTTTTGTTAGTAATTTTGACGTTATTGCTGACCTTTGATAAATTCGCTTTATCTAATTCAAGTACATGTTTTAAAATAATATAACATTGCCAAGGAAATTGTGTTTTACTCAAAAACGCGAAATTTAAGTGATTCAAAATACAAAATTTTCGCAAAATCGCGAAATTTAAGTGTCGCGAAATATGCGCACCTCAAAGGTCCTCAAAATCGCGAAATAAACGTGTCGCGAAAATTTCATGTAATAAGGTATTTTATATTTATCAGTATATGGAAATATTTTACCTAGAAAATAATACATGGCTCTTAATGCATGCTATCGTATTAGCTTTCCTGAGGAGGTCCAACCCTACTTTAGATCAAGTAGAACGCAGCACCACCTTAATTACAGTCACACACTAACTTCAATTGATGCCTATAAGAACTCTTTTTTTTTGTAAAAACCATCCCAGTGTAGAATTCCTTGCCTGGTTCTGTGATACAGGAACCAACACCCGGATACTTTTTTAAATTAATTTCAAATTGTGTGTAAATAACCTTAATAAACTAAAACTGAAACAAGTCACGAAAAGCTTTTTTAAAAGATAGTTTTAAACAATTCTTTCTACAAAGAAACGTAGTTCCAAGAGATTTGTCCCAAAAACAGAAAAAAAAAGCAGAAAAATTATTATTATTACTAGAAGTAATCACAGATTAAAGTGCGTCTCCTTAGGTACCTCGTTGTGACATGGTATTCGCGTTTTAGGCATGTTTCTGTTTCAAAACACGCGCTAAGCATGCGGGATACCGATTGTGACGTTTGACGACGCGCTAAGCATGCTGGATACTATTGTGACGTTTCAAGATGAAGCAGATTTGGTACCGACACTTTTCTCGATTCGTTCCGCCTAGCCGACAAGATTAGGAATCGTCTCCTTCGTCGAAGCAATTACTGATTTATCCGCGATAAGAAATCATGAAGAAAAAAGTTCTGTAATGTATCAAAGCTGGTATAGCGATAAGCCGTGCATTTGCAGAAACTATAGAGCGTTTTCACTTGACGTCATAGCCGCCATATTGGTGTTCCCGTACAAAAGAATTTTAATTAACTTCTTTTGTTAGGAACACCAACATGGCTGCCATGGCCTTTGTCATTTGAGTCCCACGGGACTGAAGGTCACGTGAGTGAAAACGCTCTATAGTTTAATAATAAGATAAAAATACTACAAAAGGATCGAAAAAGGATTTTTTCGACGGGTAATGTATGATTCTTCGGATAAACATATCGAGAGGAGCGAAATTACTGGAGCGACCCAACTAAGACCTGCGTACCAGCGCCGAAGTTTTTGCTTGCCAACTGCTCCATAAAATGAATGTACATGTAGAAATTAGTTTAATTTTTTTCATGATTTGAATTATAAATGAATTTTTTTGGGGTTGTTTTCTGAAGATATTGTGACGCAGTGACGTCACCATTTACCAGGCTTCAAACGGACAACAAAACAAAAACGGAACAACGAAACAAGAGCGGAATGCAGTGCAGAACAAAATGCTTAAGACAGCACCGCAGAGAATTTAGACTTCATTACTTTATTATAAACTTTGACCAATAGGTTCATCGGTATAATTTTTTGACAAACTGATACTGGTTGAAAACTGAAAAAAAGGAAAAAGGTAAGATGAACTCACTGATGACAATCCACTAAATTTAAACAGCTTTAGCTTAAGTCCAACATCACTTTGCGCTGAATCATAATTTCCATAATGTTTTTCTCTTTTTTTTTAACATGATGGGCATTTAATATTTAAAAGGACTCATTACACTCGAAAATGACTTCTTCATGATGTCTATTATATGTGACATTCATTATCCATTTATCTGATAAGGCATTTATTACCATTTTTCATTCAACATTCATTAAAAATACCTCCTGTAAAAACAATGTTGCTTAGCAATTGTAAAAACATGAACTGGACAACAATTTCCATTTCAAAGGGAACTAAAACAAAAATGCATATGTAGATGACCAAACTGGGCAATTCACCTCCAGGTTTTTATTTTCATATTATCAAATGTATTGTAAACTTTGGCTTCTTCCAGGAGATTATTCACATTTGTAACTTCGACTTTTTCTTTTCCTTTCAGGAATTGAATGTGTGATCTATGTATTATTCATTTCTCATGCTATGGGTTGCTCTGCATCATTTCAACATCTTTCTTCTTGGAAAAAGTTGCCTTCTTCTCCAAACTCAGTCAAACCGCCGGTCCCCATCTCTTTATCATCAAAGACCAAGGACACTTTAAGAGAGTCTTGGAAACTTGTTGAACCAGTTAAAACCGAGGCAGGAAAGGCGATGTTTATAAGGTAAGCTAAGCGTGTTACTTCGGCACTAAATTTCCCTGCTCTCAGAATGAACCTTGAGCGGTTGATCTATGCGATACAGTCTTGATAATTCTAATACTATGCGGCACTAAATTTTTGCGGGAGTTTAATTTTGCGATTTTTTTGTGTTTTGCGGAAACTATTTTTTGCGATTGAGAAAGAATTAATTTTTGCTATTTGTAGGCAGTCACTCTATTACATGCACATCTTGCCCTAGTGTGGCTGCTTGTTTTTGCAATGAATCAGCAATAACTTCAACAGCAATAACTACGTTACCACTTGATGCATTATCATTAGAGTTATTACTGACATTTTCTGAACGAGAGAGACGCTTTTATTAACTTGGGTACCAACACGATTTTACATTGCGTGTAACAGATGATATTTGCATATAATTTCGACAGTGGAGGAAATTTTTGAGGGATTTTTTTTGCGGAAACCTCTTTTTGAGGATCGTGAAACTGATCATGAACCCGTAAAAATCGCAAAAATTAGAACCCACAAAAAATTAATGACACATGGTACATTTACAGTGTTCTAACTTAAAAATCTGTGGATGAAATCTAACAGTGAGACCAAAATGTCAAATAAAAACTTAATTGAATAGTACTTTAATGTGGTACTGTTTATTTCACACTTTCACATTTTATTTTTTCTACAAACCATACGCAGTGCAAGGTGGTTCTAACCTTTCAGTCTGCGTGGGATGTGATTAGTACAGTGGCTATTTAATAGCAGCTAATGAGCATTATTGTCTTCCATTGGCTAGGTTCTATTTATTATGCTATACAAGGTGTTCAAACTGTTTTTTATCTGTGATTGTTATAAAGCTGGAGTTTTTCTCAATACAATGTGCTCATTCATTGGTTGATTCATGGTCACATGACATCTAACAAACAAACTGTTTCCCGCCAAACGTCTATGAGCGGGCAACATTTCCGAAAGCGGGCGACATTTTTGACGTCAGTGAGTAACAGTGCACTGTTACCCGCTAGCGCACGTGATCAGACCGTTATGATGCGATTGATGATTACCTTGAGAGCTCGGCGCGTCGTTCAAACTGGTTTTTTTTTCCACGACGAAGAAAGTTAAAAAAAGGACTAAATGACTGATCCCTCGGGAAACGGTAAATTTTGTTTCCACCATGTTTCCCTCGATGATCTTCGAGATTCTCGAGAACAAAATTCACTGTTTCTCTCGGGACTAGTTATTAAGTGTTTTATATTTTTTGAATTCGAAATCCACAGCAAACTTTGACAATGTTATGTTATGTAGCTAACCACTACACCACCGCACAGGCTAACCACTACACCACTGCACAGGCTAACCACTACACCACTGCACAGGTTAACCACTACACCACCGCACAGGATAACCACTACACCACTGCACAGGCTAACCACTACACCACCGCACAGGCAAACCACTACACCACCGCACCGGCTAACCACTACACCAGCACACAGGCTAACCACTACACCAGCACACAGGCTAACCACTACACCAGCACACAGGCTAACCACTACACCACCACACAGTCTAACCACTACACCACCACACAGGCTAACCACTACACCACCACACAGGCTAACCACTACATCACTGCACAGGCTAACCACTACACCACTGCACAAGCTAACCACTACACCACTGCACAGGCTAACCACTACACCACCGCACAGGATAACCACTACACCACTGCACAGGCTAACCACTACACCACCGCACAGGCTAACCACTACACCACCGCACCGGCTAACCACTACACCACCACACAGGCTAACCACTACACCACTGCACAGGCTAACCACTACACCACCGCACAGACTAACCACTACACCACCGGGCCGCATTCATTGAGTACTATTAACGATTAATTTTTTTTAGACTGTTCGAGAAACATCCAAATATTCAAGACACGTTCCCGTCATTCAAAGGCGTGAGTCTTGAGGAACTGATGAATTCCCGTTCGCTGTACTTTCATGCCAAGCGAGTTATGGCTGTCGTAGAAAACGCCATCTGTTCTTTAGATGATGCTGAGGTGTTGATCGAGTGTCTTACTACTTTGGGGCAAAGACATCAACCATGGTCCATAACACAGGATCATTTTAGGGTAAAAAAAAACAAATTCATTTAATTGGCTCCTGACTAAGTACAGTCAACTTTCTCAAAGCGGACTCCCCTATAAGACGAACACCTCTGTAAGATCGACTCCCCTATAAGGGGAACACCTCTGTAAGACTGCCTCCACTATAAGACGGACACTCCTGTAAGGTGGACACCCCTGTAACATGGACACCCCTGCAATGCGAACACCCCTGTAAGGCGGACACCCCTGTAATGCGGACACTTCTATAAAGTGGATACCCCTGTAAGATAGACACCCCGTAAAATAGACACCCCGTAAGATGGACACTCCTGTAAGGCGGACACCCCTATAAGGTGGACACCCCTGTAACATGGACACCCCTGCAATGCGAACACCTCTGTAAGGCGGACGCCCTTGTAAGAAGGACATCCCTGTAAAGCAGACACCCCTAAAAGATGGACACCTCTGTAAGACGGACACCCTTGCAACGCGAACACCCTTGTAAGGCGGACACTCTTGTAAGAGAGACACCCCGGTAACGCAGACACCTCTGTGAGACGAACATTCCTGTGAGATGGACACCCCAGAAAGGCGGACACTCCTGTAAGACGGACATCCTTGAAGTCGGACATCCCTGTAAGACGGACACATCTTTAAGTTACTTATCAGGTATTTTCTCTGTTATGTTGTAAGAGTTGATAATTTAGTTACGTTTCTGTCCCTCAGGTTGTAGGCGAAGCTCTTTTGTGTACGTTACAAGATATGCTACAAACTGAGTGTACATCCCTGGTCATAGAGGCCTGGCAAGAGCTGTTTAATTTTATAACCACAACGATGCTAGGGAGCTCTGGAGAAACAACTGGTTAACAAAATTATATATATATATATATATATTTCGTGTATACTAAACCAACGAATATTGATTTTCGCGTGCTTTCTGATTCGCGACTCAAACTCGGAAGAGTATTTTCTATTGTTTTGGCCACTTTGGCTGTATACATAATTTCACTTGTCAGTGTTTGAGAACGACAAATAGAACGACACTTGCGTCCTTGGTCCGTCCTCAAATTGCCGGTTTTCAGTAAAATTATCAGTTCTTAAAGTTTTACGGTAATCTTTTGTATGAAGCCTCCCTCGATTAATAATGTAGTAGCAACGTGTAAATAATACATTTTTTAGCTACAACTTTCTCCAGAGATGTTGTTGCCCTTGAAAGAGCATGCTGAAGAGTGGACAGAGCGCGCAAGAGACAGTAGTGCATGTGAACCTAAGAAGCAAAAGCGTTTGAAAACAAGTTGTGTTCAAAAAAGGGATGCCGGGGGTAACGTTTGCTGTTCTAAATATTGTTCCTGTGCTGTATCGTTGTATTAATTGTAAATAAAATAGCAAATGTTTTCGAGAAAGAAAACTGAAAAATATATTAAAGATATTTTTATAGTAAGTGTACTCCATAGTCACCCCGATCTGTCGGTGACTTTAGGGCCATTTATACGAGACCAAATAAGTCGCGACTTACAGAAGACGCGAACTAGACCATTTATACGAGCGAGGCTTGCATAAGACGCGAAGTGTTCGTATAAACGGTTCACGACCTATTTTCGTGTCCAATAAGCATTTGCCTCGCATTGAAGTTTCGTTGCCATGGTTATTCTCTATCGATTTCCGTTTCCTGTCTTTGATAAACAAAATGGCTCGTTTCAGCGGCAAGACAGCAAAACGCTTAGTTTTGCTGAAGAAAAGGCAGCGAATGTATAAATTTCTTTTAAATTTTGAGCTGTCATTTTCCTTGAGGATGGTCTTGTCGAAAAAATCCAAAAGCTATCCAAATTGTAAAAAAAATACTAGAGGAAACGAAGGAGTCCAGTTCGCGTGAGATCCACCGAGTGGTGCGAAAGAGATTTGGCTTTGATGGACGATGTAGAGTTCAGAAAAAACTTCCGTCTGTGCAGACCAGCGTACCTGAAATTGAAGAAGGTGTTGGAGCCAGTCATTAAGAAAAATGAAACCTTTGCCGGTAATACAGTGTCTTTTTTGGTATTTTTTCGCTTTGTTTTGCTGGAGAATTCGTCGGCGACATTTTGCCTTCGCCGAGTAGGATTGGGCTGCTACGCATGCGCTGTAGATCTTTACGTCTTACGGAAGACGCGAACATGTTTTTGTACCATTTATACGATCATGTTCGCGACTTAGATAAGACGCGTCTTAGATAAGCCCAGCTAAAAAAGCCAGTCCTCGGCTTACGTAAGTCGCGACCTAAATAAGATGCGAACACAGTTTTTGTATCATTTATACGAGTGGTTCGCGTCTTCTGTAAGTCGCGACTTATTTGGTCTCGTATAAATGGCCTTTTGTCACTCTGCATGACCAATCACAACATTCGCAGACAATCCAATCGACCAATCAGAACTCGAAGAAAATGCACGTGATAAATGTTTTTCTAGTCTGTGCTTTATGCTTTCTTGGCACTGATAACTGTGAACGGCTGAGAACAGTATCGATATGTATCATTTAAAATAATATGCGTCGTATACTGAATTAATAATATTCGTCGGCTTCAGACCAGTGAGTTTTGATTTTCATGTGCTCTTTCCTTTCCCGCCAACATAGTTACGGACATGAACCCAAACAACTCTCTCCACGCATTTACGATGTCCTCAGTGCAGAGTTCCTCGAGCAAGTCTTTTAATGTGAGAACTAAAGCCTTCTCCATGACCTGGCAAAAAAAAAAAATGTAAACGCCAGGTTTTCGTGATTTATAAACTTATCGTACAATGGAAATGCTTCCTGTAACTTTTAACTATGAAGTTCGAGATTTTAGGTGTAGAAACTGCGAAAAAATAACCTATATTTAAACTGTAATAGAAAGGTTTAAACTTGAGTGTCGTTAAACCAAAAACAAAAGTATCACTCTGGCCAATCACAACAGGGGAAGACAATCCATTAAACCAATCAGAACTCGAAGCAAATACATGTAGCCGGCTCCAAGCGCGGGAAAACGCGTGCGAGCAAGTGACGATTGGTTTTGGTTTTACTTCTTATTGGTCGAGAAAGTGGCGCGAGATTTTTTTAGCCAATCACAAAGCGTAGTAATGCAAAACCAAAGCAATCGCTAAATGACTTTTGACACTCAACTGAAAACTGCTATATGAGACACAATTTATTGGAACACTTGGTTTATAGCCATGTTACTCGTCTATGTGCGCAGCTCTCGTTCCTTCTCAATGTTGAGTAAAGAGGTTTTTGGCCCGTTGGTCAAGTAATTGTTGTCAACCGGCGTATGCGTTAAGAAGAAACAACAAGAAAATTGTTCCAACTACTCAACTACTACTGCTACTACTGCTGCTACTACTACTACTACCTACTACTACTACTACTACTACTACTACTACTACTACTACTACTACTACTACTACTACTACTGCTGCTGCTGCTGCTGCTGTTACTGCTGCTGCTGCTGTTACTGCTGCTGCTGCTGCTGCTGCTACTACTACTACTACTACTACTACTACTACTACTACTACTACTAAGCTCATGGCATCTTTCTTTAGAAACTGAAATTTAACCACCAGACTCTAAGCGCTTGGCCAACCTTGAAGGGCGTGGCTCAAGCGGGAACATTTAACCGAATTTTAAAGGACAGAACCAGTCAGAATGCCAAAAAATGGTTTTGCACAGTTATCTACGCATTAAAAATTACCAAAACCAGAACAACGACTTAAAGTGAAGATGTACCATTTATCCTACCTTAAAATGCTTTTCACTGATCGATATTGCTATATGCTTTTCTCCAAGATCCGTAAGATATTCGATGAACTCTTGTCCATTATCTAGGGAAGAAACAGCGCTTTCCATTGCTGCCATCAAACGCTTGGAGTGTAAAAATAGAGAACGAGAGTTCATAAGCTCGTCAAGAGCGACTCCTCTGAATGACGGAAAAGTGTCTTGAAGATCTGGATTTAATTCAAGAAGTCTGCGAGAAAATGAACAATAACAAAACATTGCGAACATGATTAAAATTGCACTGATGTCTAACGCTATATACGATTGTGACTACAAACGTAGCGTCTCCAAACAATAAAACATGTGTGGATGAAAATTACTCAATGACGGATAAGGGGTAAGGTTCTAGACCCTTCCCCCCCCCCCCTCCTCTCTCTCTCTCTCTCTGGCAGAAATTGGTGCAGAAATGAAGTAGGATAAAAGAGATAAAATATCGCTACATAGCATTGCTTAAATGCAATACCTCGCAGACAGTAGTCATTTAATAAGTTCACTTTCCCTCCTCCCCCCTTCCACTCCTCTTTTATCCCACTCCTACTCCCGGATACAACTTTATATGTGGGCAATTCAGGGCTCGCTTCCTTTTGTAAGATGTTCCAGAAGTTTGAAATATGGCATTTTTACAATATACTGGCACAGGTTCAGATCCCGAGGGTCCATATTCGCTTACTATAGGGAGAGCACATTTTTGGTGGTCAAAATCAATCAGGACACCATCACAACATTTTTTTAAGGAGATTAAATTGTTTTATGGCACATATGATCGGCTTTGAAAACTAATTTTATTACCTTATAAATACGGTCTTGCCAACAGTGTCTCTCTGTTCTTGCAATAGTTTCCAAGATTCTCTCAAGAACTCTTTGTTTTCATCGGAAAGTGGCAGTGATACTAAAATAGGATAGATTTCTCGGTGAGTCTTCGAATGCAGAGATCCTGCACATCCCATTGTGGAAGCATAAAGGCTTAGTTCTTGAAATTACTATGTAGAAAAAAAAATCACCAACCATTTAATTTATATTGCCCACTCCAGAAACTATTCAAAATACCATAATATTCTTTAAAGTGCAGGTTTGGGTGGTGTTTGATGTCAGCCTAATTTTTCCGATTTCTTTTGTTTTCAGCACGAACTGCACGCGCTGCATGCGGTGCACATTTGTATGCGAACACACAATGCTACGTCCCAGCGTCCCTACATGTACTCTGAGGCCCCGTTTACACGGGTCCGGACAAATTTTTGCACGGACAAAAACTTGCACGGTTCCATCTTGCGTTTACACGGGACCGGCGGAACTGGACGAATTTTTGAACGGCTAAGTGTGCAAGTTCCGTGTAAACACCACTGCAATCTGTAACAGAATTTGCACGGATCCATGTGAACACGTGGTCTAGGAACAAAATTCGTCCGTGCAAAAATTTGTCCGGACCCGTGTAAACGGGGCCTGAATTCCATTGTGCCATTCTAACAAAGAAAGACTTGAATAATTACACCCCGGTGAGGCTGAGCCTGCTCATAAAAGGGTATTATGGTATTTTTAGGAGTGGCCAATTACTTATGCTAGTGGTACACCATGAAATATTCCACGAATGACTAGATTTTTTTTAGTTTTCACACGAGCCTGTACTGGGCGAGTGTGTTTTCAAGTGGGATATTTCATCATAATTCAACACATTGATACACTGCCTAAATACGGTCATAGCACTCTCAATATCGGTTGCTCTCAGGGCGGATATATGTCCGCCTTGGTAGCTCTTCATGACATATATGCGACGATGTTGGTAAATTTCGCATTTTGAAAGAAAGTGAAAATGACCGCTGCCTCCAAATTCGCATCTTTAGGAGAAAAAATGCGTGAAATATTTGATAAAAAAAGGGATAAAAGAAAAGAAAAGAGAAAAATTATTGATCACATGATTGAACAAAAAAGGCGCGAAATTTTCGCGTTGTGTCGCTGTGTTTCTTGGCAAAGCTGAATGAAAGCTGATTTTTCGACCGCTCGACACGGAGTGAATGAAGGAGCACAATTTTCGGAATATACCTTATAACAATCATTTCTGGAATATGATAGAGCAGTTTTCAATTGAGTGTCGTAAAACCAAAACTAAAGTAATTACTCTGACCAATCACAGCAGTCGTAAACAATCCAATGAACCAATCAGAGCTCGAAGCAATTACATGTCGCGGGCGCCAAGCGCGGGAAAACGCGTGCGAGCAAGTCACGATTGGTTTTGGTTTTACTTCTGATTGGTCGAGAAAGTGGCGCGAGATTTTTTAGCCAATCACAAAGCGTAGCAATGCAAAACCAAAGCAATTGTGTAATTACTTTCGACAGTCAATTGAAAACTGCTCTATAGACTTGATACTTCCTCAGAAAAGTTTTTGATCTTTGTTTTAAGCGGATTGAAGATAAACACCTCTCGCCCTGATTCAGACGGTTGTAGGAACTAAAACGAGCAACGGTTTGTAAACAACAACGATCGATTCAGCTCGCACTTCGATGTTTGATAAAGATTTGGTGCTGATGCGGGAAAGGGCTAAAAAGCCACATCAACTACAGGTAACGATGTTTCAAACGTTTATTGTGTCCTTGTACTGTGAATTTCTGTAAGACATAATGTCCTCTCCTTGTTGCAATTCTTTCAGGCTTTTCGCCGCTCTGTTCAGGTAGCCGTGTGGTTGTTCATCAATTTTTTGATTCTGAATTGAACTTTTTAAGTAAGAAATTCTCTGCCATTTTACGGTGTTTTAATTCGTATGGTCACTACTCTGCGGTCCCGTTCTTTACGCGGACCGAAAGCTCTTTGAATCTTAAAACTCTTAATTTGTGTACGCTAAATTCAGTAATTTTAGCAAAAGTTTCATTCGCCGCTTGTTTCGGTGTAAGAAATAACGCGGAGTATATCTCAATGAATGTTTCTCGGCGAAACTGTGATTTGTTATCAATGTGTTGAAAAACAGAGGGCCGACTTGGTCTACGGCCTCGTCGGCTTAATCCATCAGTGCCTTAACTTTGAAAGTCGCTGACACGATATAAACACTAATGGGTCTGAGAGTAAATATCCTTAACATCATGTTTAATGTTGATTTACTAAGAGAATATCTAAAATGAATATATTTCGGCGAAGACAAATGGAGACCGTACAATACAGCTCGAAAGGAAAGCGGATTCAAGAAAAAATTCAAATTTCATTTTGTAAAATATTGAAAAACAAATGCTAACATGCAAAAGTACTACCAAAGAGGATTCATTTGAATGGTCACACCAAAGGATTTCGTCCATAGACTCAAAAGTTAGAACTACACTACGTGTCTCCATAATAGACTTTGGGAGTGAAAAAAGGTTAAACAAGCTTATGGTCCCTTTTAATTTATATTAAAGCTGTTGATGAGTATATGACTTGTATATCCATGTTGATATTATCACGGCCATTATGGCGGCTTAAGCTTATGAGGCTATGAAGTTAGACTTGCCCATAAGTCGAGCTTTTAAAAGAATTTTTTCAGAAAGTCTACTATGAAGTGTGCCCATTTACTTGAAAGCTGTTTTATTCACGATAAAAATGCAAGAAATTGCGCGCATACACATTGCTTGAAGAGTTAACGAAATATGGAATACACACATGGAGGTCTGATATTTAATAATAGTCTTATTTCAATTTTCACAAGGAAGTCATTAATTTCAGAATTTACGAAAAAATCCCGAATTGCATTTTGTAAAATATTGAAAAACAAATGGTACCATGCAAAAGTACTGCTGAAGAGGTTTTATTTGAATGGTCACACCATAGGATTTCATCCACAGACTCAAAAGTAATTGGTTAACATTTTCCATAAATAAATCCAGTTATTCTAAGTACAGTACGTGTTTACGGGTTTTAGAGTATTTTTTAAATTGAAGTACAAATGTGTTTTCGCATGAAAATCACAACGAAGATGTTTGAATTGACTAACGCCTGATAATTAAATGAATTAAAAAGTATATAATAGCATAAAAAAAGAACCGAATAAACATAGCTTTCAAGAGAGCGATCGAATGTTATTGAATGGTATGAATTTGGTACCAAACACGAATGTTTTACACTCAAAATGGATAAAAACGCTATACAAAAATAGGTATTTTCCAGGAAGTAAGTAGCGAAATGTTTATTTGGGGTAAAAACCAAAATAACCGAAATGCGAATTGACCTTATAAGTGTAAACATCGTCATCACTAAAAGGAAAAACCAATTTAATAGAAAATATATTACTAGAGAAGATAAGCGAGTGGTAGTTATAACAAGACATCTGTTCTGTACCGAAGTCATACCGGGAGAACCTACATATCATTTAATCACTATTGGAAAAACACTTACTTACAAGAGTACGATTGGCGAGTGAATTCGACGAACCAACAATCTTCGAATGTCCTAAGATTATATATGCCTTATTGCATCTTATCTCCAACACCAAAGTTGAATGGCGAAGTTTCCTTTTCACATGCAAAAACAGCGTTTCATTGCTTGCATTCACTCCATGTCGTTTACCAATTGCAAATGACGTTTGAATATTCGGCTTAGAAATGAGACCGCGGTTTTGTTGAATTTGGTTGAAAAATCAGCTCTATATTTCTTCTTTAATATTAGATTGCGGTAAAAGTGGATGTTATGCTTAAACATCGGCGAACCTGACTAACAATACACTGATGCAAATTTATGGCCACAAAATCACTTTAAAATGACTTGCGTCATGAAGTAATATAATTAACAGCATGTAGTGGACAAGTTCTTATTAATTAAGCAGCTTGATGATGTTTTGAGTACTACTCTCGGTAATTAATTCATACATTCTCTTGAGGGCTTGAAATTTGAAAAAAAAAAAACAAATTGTGTTAACCTTTCAACCGTGGCTATTTTTTACTTACAAGTGGGACTAACAAGATCTCTCCAGATCCTACGAACACCAGCAGCATTTTCGTTCGCGGTCCTTTGCTTCTTATTTGCAGGAAACCTTTGAGACGTGTATCAAATGTATTTCTACTCTGTACCTCTTGATTCTGTAGATGAAATTTTACAGCCGTGTGACCATTCAAGATATAACCTACGATCTGACGCCCTTATTTCGGAGCGAAAACAACTAAAAACCTGTTCGCATGTTTTTTCAAGATTATGCATTTTGCATTTTATATAGATTATAAAATGAGATTTGGGATTTCCTTTTTTAAATCGGGCGTTTTTCACAGTAAAACCGCGCAAGACTAGCAGTACTACACGTTAGATTCAACGACGAACTGCAGAAAGAACTGACATGGCCGCTGATTTCACAAAAATTAAGGCACTGCCGCCTTGTAAAATCCATTTTTCTTTCTTCGTTCATTGAGCGAGATTTATAAACCTCAAATATGCTCTTACTTATTACACAGAAATACCTAAAATAGTAGCAACTGCTTAAAGAAATGTTTAGCATTTTAAGATTATGAGATTTAAAAAAATGAAATCGACTTTTTAAAGACAACGAAGAAAGGAAAACTTACTGACTCGTACAGATGTGTGTTATTAATTATTAATAGCTCTCAAACTAGACATCCTTGAAGTCTAAGTTAATATTGATATTTGACTTGAAGTAAAAACAGGCCAGAAAGAGCAACTTAAAATCTGTCGATAAAGAATTGAAGTGGTCATAATATATATTTAGTAAAAAATAAAATACCTGGCAAAATATGTTTAAGATATATTTGTGCATGTTTGTGTATAAAACTGAATTATGCGAAGAGAAGAATCAGAAGATCGTTTTTTTTAATTTGTAGGTTTTGATATTAAAAAAAAAACATCTGTGAGCGATAAACCAACCCATAAGTTAACTGATGCCTTTGCCTTCGCTATGACGAAGGGCTGGCGTTCGAAATGTCAGCATTTTAAATCTTTTTACGGTGATCAATTTACCTTATAAACTCAGACGGACAAAAACCAAATTTTCATGTTTCACTTCTCTACCGGCGCAGCGTCACAGTTTATTTAGAAACCAACTCCTTTACTCATTCGATGCCTTACCTTCGTCTTGAACATAAGAGATCAGTAAGGTTCGTGCCTCCTCTTTCTATGAGCTGTGCCGGTTTCAGACGCACCAGGAACATTGCACTTCAGTTTTAAACTTGTTAAATGAAGGACTTGTCCATGTCGCGTGGCAACCCATGATAATTACGCACCAGTATATCACTTTACAGCCGGAAAACTTACTGTTATAGGCCAATTAGTAATCCAGCAAAAGTGCCGCGAAATATTTTTCTAGCTGTTTTGTTGCTTTATTTTCACCTACATTAAGGTTACTTGTTAATTCATAGTACAGTTTTTGCCTGGGGGAAGGGGGTACTCCCTATAATAGGCTGTACGGGGATGCTCCGCCCGAAAGGGGTACCTTTTTTAGGCTGGAGGTATATGAAAGGGTAAGGATTTCACGAAGTATAGGAAAGGGTAGGGAAAACACGATTTGAAGTATAAAAAAGGGTAGGGAAAACTGCCATTTAAGTATTATAAAAAGGGCCTTTCAAAATATATCAAACAGACGCACGTAAAGGCTATATGAAAGGGGTACCATTTTCAATGAAAGGTATTTGAAAGGTTTATGAAATGGGTTTTCTGTCTTTTCGTTATCGATAACTATTTAGTCGTCCGTGATCCCAAAAAGTTGTCGAAAATTAAAACGTCAGTCAGTCTGTAAAGCATGTTAACAATTACAAAGTTTAAAAACAATTAGTTATCGACAACCAAACATTGTTCCTTTCCAAAAGGAAAACGTCTAATTTAGTTGTCGAATTGATTCGCTTTGACGAAGAGAAAACGTCAGGTTTTGAATCTCCTTTATACGGTGACCTTTACTTGTCAACTCAGTTGAGAAATCCATATTTTAGTATTTCACTTCCCGACCCACGCAGCGCACAGTTTCATTAGAAACTCGCCCCTTTATTGCTCTAGTCTATCGACGCACTTATTTTTTTAATCGAACGTGGGCAGACATGGTCTCAAGTTGAATTCTGCACGTACATCCTGATTTCAAAATTGCCAGACAACAATAAAAACGCTATAAAGATATTTTTAAGCTTAAATTGTCCAAAAAATAGAAATGTTCAGCCACAGCCCTCTAAAATTGAGGTTCTTTTATAAATGAAGAAAACGTCATGCGAAAATTCATCAGAACAAGTTACCAAGTTCACTGAACAATTGAATCATTTTATTTTAGTGTAGATAATTACTTATACTTAATTGTAATGTGCATCTGATCATTTTCATGAATTTTGCGCAATATAAATTATTAAATTATTATTATTGATTATTATTATTATTATTATTATTAAAATTAAGGCAAAGAATTACGTCAGGTCACACACAATATCTTTACATTAATTTTATAATATCATCTATTGTATAAATATTTTGGTTATGTAATGCAATTGGGAATGCTAATGCGATGTTAGGTCAGATTTCTTTCATCATTAATTCAGAAAGTTATCTGATGAGTCCCTTGACACGGACGAAACGTACTTGAGGCCAGCCACAATTCTTTGTGTTAATTTTATAATATTGTCTATTGTATCACTATTAAAAGATAAGCATTTTCAGTGCCTTACTTTAAAAATAACGTTTTCCCAACCAACGTTCTATTGATCCTCACCAGATTCCTGGATTTCCTCAAAATGCATATTTGTTCAGTCGACTGAGTGCTGACTGAGTGGTTTTGATACCACCGTGCAACTTTCAGGGGCGTAGCTACCTGTACGCACGTACGCGCGTGCGTACTTGAAGAAGTCGAAAAAAGAGAAAGATTTGGGACTTGAGGGTGGGGGGAGGAGGTAGGGGGAGGAGGCAGGGGAAGTGTTTGAAAATTGATTGCGCGTACCTCTGAAAACGTTCTGGCTACGCCCCTGACTTTGTTTATGTTTTTTATGGACGCTGAAGATCTCATGCTATAAGCAACTTATCGCCCTGACAGCAGGGCTGAACGGAAATTTTAAAACCCTCAGTGTAGGTAACTTTTAAAAAGTCTAAAATATAAATTGTTATCGGTAATTTGACGTTTGTAGATGTTATTATATCAATTAAGGCCCCGTTTACACGGGTCCGGACAAATTTTTGCACGGACAAAACCTTGCACGGTTCCACCTTGCGTTTACACGGGACCGGCGGAACTGGACGAATTTTTGAACGGCTAAGTGTGCAAGTTTCCGTGTAAACACCACTGCAACCTGTAACACAATTTGCACGGATCCATGTAAACACGTGGTCTAGGAACAAAATTCGTCCGTGCAAAAATTTGTCCGGACCCGTGTAAACGGGGCCTAAGTCGGCCTTTTTGTGTCAGTTAATACAGGCCTTGACATTTTGTGCTAATTCAATATTTGCGTGTTGAAGCGAACGTAGACATGAAAGTTTAGCTGCTAATAGAATAACTTTTAGGTGCTAAGACGACAGATATTGGAAATATCAACCTAAAACATTTTAAAAATGAAAAACAAAAACAAATTTAATTATGATCGGTCCCTTTGTAAAAATCTATACTGAATTGTTTCAAAAGAAACGTTTTACCCCGAAATGGAATTAATCTTTAATGTCTGCCTCAAGCTTAATCACCAGTATAAGTGGTACCCTACATTAGTGCCTTTGTTTGCGTAGGTTTTATTTTTTCGAGAACATGAAACCGCGCCAAAATTTATCGCTAAAAAACGAACATTATGCAGTAAACATAATGTCATTTTATGTCAGGCCCATTTCAACGGACAATAGGCAGGCAGGCGTTAGTTTTCTTTGACCAATCAGAGTTTATTCAGTGGTCACGGTCATGGCAGTCTTGCTATGTGCTTGCCCCCGAGTCGATCGTTCGCCATCAGAACCGTACACGTCTTCTTGACTGTAGTGAAGTCAACAATTTAAGGCAAGTAACTCACGTTTTTATACTTATTATGTAATTGTAATGGCTGTGCCGCGTGGTTTGCTTTTAGGTGATTCTTTTATCCGCCGTTTTTGTCATCTTTTGGGTGTGGATTTCACGGTTTTCCACATTTTCGCCGGTGCTGCTGTCCACTCGCACGGCATCGGCTGTAGGACGGTGGCGAAGATCCTAATGTATGCATGATTAACAAGCAGTCGCGTCCTTTCAGCCAGACATTGTAATCCTTTAGTTACCCTTGCTACCCTTGCATGTTGGCTCAGCCATTGATAGCTAGCGCGTGCCCCTCGCGTGTACGTCCTCGAAATTTTGTTTTATTAAATACCCGAGCGCCTGCCACGCAGGCTATAAGCTATTGACGACTTCGTTCGACTCTTGCATGGTAGTTAGCCGTATTTGTGGTTGTCAAACTCTTCGTAGAAAAGGGGATACACACTAAAATCGAATGGTCAGCATTCTGACACAATATCTCAGTTCGGTTATTTTTAGAATCTATCTTTGGGAGGGACACCGGGATTTCTGAAATGTCGTCCATAATTTTTATGCACGTGATGGTGTACAGTCTGAATATCATGCAGGGGTGAATTCAAATTTAATCGTAGCATAAGAGGGGCGATTTTGAGGTTCTAGCGATTGTTATCCAACACCCTTAGCTTTGAGCTTTTGCTTCACATCGCCAGTTCCTGCATTTTATCATATCAAATCTCCGGCTAGCCATATCTTAGAAGACCTTAGAAGTGTTTGTTGTGCCAAGCTCCGTCAATTTGTGTGTGTCCGCCCTCTATTTTATCTTACCGTTGGCAATTTACACGGGCACAATATTTTTTACCACGAAACTCTTTACTGCTGAGCCAAAAGAGTGCGCCGCCACGTACGCAGAGCTCTCGGCATATGATAAAAAGAAAACGTTACCATTACGCCAGGGTTTACCATAGCTCAATTGAGAAGGTAAATTTCGGGTTTCTTGTATCGGTGACAAGCTGCTCGGAAAGCCTTAGTGATCTTAACAATATTAATACGTAATTAAAACTAGAGTTTTATTAAGTAAATTATGTCACCTCAAACGTTCTGAACATCTAGTACATTCGGCGGATAAAATTACTTTCCTTAATTTTTCTGCCGCTGAAATCGAATCGAAAGAATCGAAAATCTCAAACCAGGGACGGCGGAGCGTATTTTCAATTGGGGGGGCTTGAAAGAGAGCGCCAGAGACGCGATATTTTTTTTTATTTCTTTTTAATTTTTATCTTTATGCTTGAAATTGGGGGGGCTAAAGCCCCCCCAGCCCCCCCGGTTCCGCCGTCCCTGCAAACTGTATTCGCTTTGATATAGTTTCCTTTAAAGGCACTAAAATGATATGGAAAAATTAACAATAAAACGTACAACGTCATTTCAAGCGTTTTCCTAAGTATTCCTTGTTGGGAACCCCTAATTTTTACATCAACTAATGCATAAAATTAAATCCGACCTTAACCTTCGATACTGGTAATACAAGAATAGCCGGAAGTTACTTTGAAACATCCGGCATGACAGTCATCAAAAAGATCCTTCAGCCGTATTTAGCAAGTTTTAACTGCATGGGTAATGTTATTATTATTATCAACAGAAATGCTTTTGTTACCAAAAAAAGATCAGACATGTAGTTTTACTATTTTCCATGTTTACCCATCCTTCGACGAATGGTAAAATATTTCTCAAATTTTGCAATTAATTTGTGACGATTTTTTTTTTCACCTTCGTGAACATTAAAGTGTATGCCAGTTCGATCAATTTTTTTTTTTTGCACTTTCGAAAGGAAGTGATGATTTTTTTTCTTTCGGCCGTACTCTTTGCATTTGTACGGCCGACATTAAATTTTCATGTTCCCGAAGTTCCAAAAGATAGTTAGCAAAAGTGACTGGAAACAAATACATAAATTTCCTCCGAAAAAATTAAAAAAAAATGCAATTTAAAAATCTGATTGTGGGATGCAACTTTATACTTTCTAAGTCATCCACAGCCTTCATATTCCGGTACAGTGTAAGACTGGTGATGGATTTCCGGTATATCATGTGATATATCATGTCAGACCTCAAATCGTTACCAATATTTCTGAAACATAAACACGCAATGTACAGTCGAATGTCCACTCAACCTATCAAGCACCAGGAAGAGTGTTTCATTAGGATATCCAAACACCGAGAAGTGGGTTGTAAAACGAGGCGTAGCCGAGTTTTTTTTTAACCCACTTAGAGGTGTTTGGATACCCAATGAAACACTTTTTCGAGTGTTTGATATAGCCGCTTCCCAAACAGACAGTTGATACCCACGCAAGAGCACCCGAGGTTGCTAATGGACTATTTTGGTGTCCATCTATGAATTATTAACTTCAAATTCTAATTTTAAAACGTCATTAATAAAATCTTCAATATTTCTTATTTCTCTAAATTTTACCAATCCTTTGAAAAAAAACAATTTCTACCAAACATACCCAAAAATCACCCGGCCCAAAAATTTACAAAACACCCTATAAGATAGATTCATGAGATGAGCATACAGTTTTTGAATTGTTTGAAACGTGAACGAGATATTTCCGTTAAAGCCATGTTAAGTGGCGGAAAAATGGTGTTCAGGTTACGTCCCGCCTTAAGTATGTATAGACATTACTCACACAACAGTCCATTTTAAAGATTCTGTTTCTAGACAGGAAGTAAAATGCTCGAAATTGCACGTTTATATTGTAATTTATACAATGAACTGAATACTACGCGCTCTGTGATTGGTCGTTGCCTATGATCTATCAGAGTACAGACGCACGGCTGACGTCATAGAAAAATTGTTTGCTTTGTTTTGTCCAACATGGCGCACAGTTTTGAAAATGTTTGCGAGATTGCGACATCAGTGACACACTCGCCTGTGGCTCGTGTGCCACTTTTTTGTTCTTACCACATTTTGACGTCATCTGTGATCTATAACTGAACAGACACACGGCCAAATGAAATCTATTTGTTAAGCAAATTAGAATAGGACTGCTGAATGCTCTTAACCTAGTATTAGTACTATTTACAATATGAGTGGCGATGTTGTATCGGATTTACAATCTCGAGCCGAAGGCGAGAGATTGTGAATCCGATACAACATTGCCACGAATATTGTAAAGTACTTATGATATTTTACACTCCATTGTTATGCAAACATTTTCTATTGTTTCTGAAAACCGACGTGGATAAGGTTATGTAACACACTGTTAATGAACAAGCTTTTTCTTTTTTAAACAACACCAACGTGGATTTGGTTATGTAACACACTGTTAATGATCAAGCTTTTGTTTTTTTTAAACAACACCAACGTGGATAAGGTTATGTAACACTCTGTTCCTGAATAACCTTTTCTTTTTTAAACAATAGTGTTTTGTGGGCGAAAAATCGAGACAAATTTGAATATTCACTTCGGTATAGCTGCTCAGCCAGAGGAGTCGTAACAAACATGGCTCGTCAGTTTAGGAAACCAAAAAGTCCTAAAGAGGAGGAATCTTGGTTGAAAGAAACTGTTCCTCGTAATACTAGGAACAGCACTAAATGGAGTGTTAAAATATTTGAAGAGTGGCAGAATACTCGTAAAAATAAAGTAGCCAAAAACGAGTCGGTTGGATTTCCCTGTAATCTGGAAGAGATCCAAGATGTAACGGTTCCAATCACTGAACTGTCACCTGCATCTCTGAACTTTTGGCTGACCAAATTCGTTGGCGAAGTTGTGAAAAAGACTGGTGGTCGGTATTTTCCAAAGACACTTTACCAAATAGTTTGCGGCCTCAATAGGCATATATTGAATATCAACGCGGAAAGAGGAGTGAATGTACTGAGCAATAGTGAACAACTATTAATTTCAATTTCAAGTAAAGTAAGATACATTTGTAACAATAAAGCAGTTCAGTCAAAAAATTAAATGTGGATTTTAATTGCGAGCTGTTCTGCATCGTTCATACAGAAAAATCTATTAGTATTCTGTTTATACAGAATACTAATAGATCTATTAGTATTCTGTATATACAGAATACTAATAGATCTATTAGTATTCTGTATATATACAGAATACTAATTAAGGTCATTATTTATTGTATTAATTCATCAACCCCAACATTTCCCTGCTGACTATTCAAACCCTCCCCGTGCTTTCAACTACTTGGGATTATTATCGGGTATACAAGTATGTTCACGTGAACTTAATGCTGCGCAGAGATTGGACAGAAACCTTATGAATTATTAATGAATATTATAAGTGCTTTTTACTCATGCGCGTAGCGGTATGAGGTAAGGTTTGCTTTCCGTTTTTCTTCGTGTCACGATTGTTATTTAACGTCCGGTTACTTGGCTTCCTTGTGGTACAGTCTTTATTTATAATATACCATAAAGTTTGTTACGCATGTGCATGAGTATAGGATACAGACTCCATCGTAAGGGGGCAGGGGCGGCCGGAGTGAATAAAGAGGGGTGGGTGAGTGAAAGGCCCTTCGAGTCTCATTTGTTTTGCAAAATAAAGGTCGAATGCGTAGGAAAAATTAAAGTCGTCAGAGCTTGAAGATTAATATCGATTATTATCAGCAATCGATAAGAATCGATAAAGAAACGAAGTTGTGAGTTCGATTTTTATCGATTGCCGATAGAAACCGATAGCTATTGTAAAAGTTGAAAAAGGCCTGGAATCTGAGTCGGAAACTGAGTTTGTTTGTCTTGAATTAATTAAAACAATTCCGTGGTGAGTTGCCTATTGAGACAAACACATGACTTAATTTATCGATTGTTATCGATTTTGCCAATCGATAACAGTCGATAAAATTTTTCTCTCTGTGAGTTCGGTTGTTATAAATTGCCAATAACAATCGATTAATGAATCGAACTATTACGTCTGGATATATACCAACCATTTATATGGCTGACTTTTAAGTTTTCGTAGACACAACTTTTAAGGCTGGTTCAATCCCACTAGTGACGTTATCGGAAGCGGAGTCGGAGTCGGAAGCGTAAAGAGCCTTACGTTCTAGTGTAAATAAAAAAACAGAATCGGAATCGGAAGCTCGACGGAATCGAATTCGAAAGGATCCGATGGTTTCCTTTTTCCGACTCCGCTTTTGCTTCTGTCGCTTACTATTCGTTTCCGTCGTTTTGATTTCCATTGGAGCGTAACTTTCTTGCGAATCCGATTCCGCTTACATCGCTTCCGTCGCTAGTGGAAATCAGCCCTTACTCAACCATGACGCACAGTTTATTTGCATGGATTATTACTTGATATTCTAACTCAGTGTTTTAGCCTGAGATAATTAACGCTTGTCTTTTCGGATATCATCCCGAAACCTCTCACATCTTAATGACGTTTTTTGTCTTTATTATTTCAACGTTTTCAAGGAAAGAGGTAACATCCAGCCTGGCTGTATTAATTATACCGAGTTTGAGATTTTAGATTCCCATATGCTAACTTTTAAGTTAAAATTAAAATTGTCCTTAAACTGTTCTTTTCATTTCCCGGGGTTTCTCTTGAATACACATATGTAAGCAAGCAACGAAATGATATAACAAACATACCTGCTTTCGATTGCTGTATCTGAATTGCAAATATTTGTTATAAAAAAACACCTCAGGGCCATCGGAGCAAATTAAAACTTTACATATTAATATTTAAAAATTATATGAGTTTTCTTTTATACTTCAAAATAAGCGAAATGTCAGATTAAATAAAAGCTTTTATGGAGACATCTTTTGTTATTTAAAATTAAAGAGTTGATTTATTTGCTTTCAAGAAACATAATTTAAGTAAATCGCAGTCTTATTTTGATACGTAGCTTTATCAACACGGTTCACAATCAAATTAAAACAGCATTTTCACGATAAATCTGGGATAACGAGTTTTTTCTAGAATCCATAACGACGGCTTAACTCTCCAAGACATGTAGCTACATGTAGTTCTAACATTGTTGTGGAACCATATTATTTCCTCTAATGTGGCTAAACTAGGAGACATTTGTTTCGGAAGAAAAATTTGCGTAGCAAGAATGTTTTTGATTTAATTCAATATCACTTCTTTGCGTTCGGGCAGCCAGATTTGCGTCCGAAACTAACGTTTCTCGCGCGGCTAAACTGGCAAATATTTGCGTCCGCAACAATGTTTCCATAGCAAAGTTCCCTAGTTCAGCTAGACCCTAACATGTGAGTCCTTCCTCATAATCCGACGACTACTCAAATGGAGACTACTTTTAATAGCAAATCCTTAAGGGGGCAGTCTGGTCAAATTTTGGTCAATTCCGAAAACAATTTGCTTAATTTCAACCTCTAGCATCACCTTTGAAAATCGAGGATTCATGTCTGATTTAAAAAAATCCAATTCAAATATTATTTACCCGTATGAAAATAAATTTTCTGAGTGTTGTTGAGATTCGTTGTTTCGTTGCCATGGTAACGGATTCATTAACAAACGCGAAAACTCAATAAAAACGGTCTAAACTTGGCGCGTCATTCCAAAATCCTTATCCAATCGTTCCCTGAAGCCCGTTCCATTGATAATCGATGACAATTGATAAGGTCACACAAATCTTCTCCATCGATTGGTTATCGATTATCAATATCAATCGATTAATTGATCATAGATTGGATACCCCGGGTATCACGTCGATCACTTTCGTTGATGACGAAGATGTTGTGGCAGATCGTCTCCCCGAAACACCCATCTCTGCAGCCGAGAAAAAGATCGGAGAGCAAGATGCAGGCTTCTCAAGTGATGAAGAAGACTATAGTGGTCTTATGGATGCTTAGGGATATAGATTTATTGCTATTTCCAGCTTACGTGACACCTTTAATCGAATCCATTCATCATCAGGACAGTGTGAAGGTAAAAATTAGGAACACATTTTTTCATTATCGAAATAACATCTTCTATACTTTTATAATTAATCACTTATACGGAAACGTTTTCGATCTTATGACTTGTAATTATAAATTGTTTATAGGCACTGTAAAGATAATTGACGACACTAATTGTCGCTATGGTTTGAGCTCCAGTTTCTACATCACATGCTCTTCCTGGGAGGGAAGAGACATCAACAGAAGAATTGTGTATGCAGCAGCAGAAACAGGTCTTGAAAGAGAGAACATTGCACAGTTATGTGAAGTACGAAATATTCCATTTTCAATGGCTAAAGAAACATGGAACACCCATGAAAGTGCTCTGTTATAAAAGAGGAACTTGCAAAAATAGGAATGAAGCCAGATTACTAGCTGTTGAAGAACTAGGCATTGACGATGATGACGATGAAGAAACTGTCATCCTCATTGCAATCAGCTTTGATGGTACATGGACGGGCTAAACGTGGATTTACATCAAACCATGGAATGGAATGCTTTCACGTTTTTGACTACTATGTGGTAACTTCTAGAGTCTGTTCCCAGTGTGGTTTCAAAATCATGACTGTAAAGGGAATTTTGAAGGGTCAAGTCCCAGTATGGAGACTGCTTGCGCCAAGGCTATATGGTCTAAGAGCCTGGAGTATAATGTACAGTACAAAATTATGGTGTCAGATGGTGACTCAAAGGCTTATATAGGGATGTCTATGGAGTCTGTGATGTTTGCAACAGATACGAAAAGATGAACAAGAATTCAGAGGAATATTTGGCATGGAAGAAAAGTGACGAATACAACACCTGGGAGGATAGCCACATGCAAGGTACTGCTGATTGCTGCTTAATTGTGTTGGGCATGTCCAAAAGAGGATGGGCATGCTCTGTATGATCTACATACAAACAGGGAAGACTTACTTAACCCACCATAAACAAACTACAAAAATACTATGGAAATGCAATAAGGAACAATGTAAACAAAGACATTCGATCGTGGGAAGACAAGAACAATGCTATCCGTGCAATGCAAAGGAAAATCAAAGCAGGTCTCTTTCATTGCTTAAAACTTATACCTGACAAAGAAAGACATAAGTATTGTCCCAATAATTCCTGGTGTCGTTTCAAAAAGAAATTGAGCTGCCCAGACAAACCTCACCACTTAGATGTAGTATTCAAGGATCTTCTGGAGCCAATATATGATTGCCTCAATGACCCATCCCTCCTAGAAAGGTGTTTGCCTGGATTTACTCAAAATAGAGATGAGTCAATAAACTCATTAGTATAGATAAGATGCCCCAAACATAAGTGGTATGGGTGTAAAAGGGTTGAGATGGCTGGGATTTCGGCTGCCCTTTACTTCAGCAATGGTGCCACATCAAAACATGCTGTAATGGCCAAGAGCAGCATTCCTGTTGGTGGTCACACTGTTGAACGGTAGCATCAGGAGACCAGCAGAGGGTTCAGCTGGAAAAAATGAGAGTGTATGACCAGTACAATAAGGTCAGACTGGCCATCAGGCAAAGTAAACTGAAAGCAGAGGAAGAAAGAGTCCAGAAAGAGGGAATTACATATATAGCTGGTGCTTTTAATGACCTCACTAACACTACAGGAAATGGAAAGTAATCCAGGAAAACAATTTTAAATACTGGAAAACACAAACAACTTATGTTTTCATTCAAGAAAACACTTTCTTAAGTGAGATTCTTCATGATTACAACATTTCTGTGTTTCTTGGAGTGAATAGTTTCATTCGCAAAACTTAACCTAACTTTAACAGTCATTTTCTAATATAACAAGATTCCGCATGCTCCATCTGCCCCCACCCAAATGTTTTCTTAGGTATTTAATGGATTGACACCAAATTTGGCACAAGTTCTCCTTGGTATGTGAACTATAAAATGAACAGACAAAATGTTCTTTCCTTTTATATTTTTCAAGTTATCATTAATTATACTAATTAGCTATTTATTTGGTAACCATGGAAACGGAATTCATGTTATAAACAATCTCTCTACACATTTTGTGCGTTTTCACATCCACTTACTACCTACCAAGTTTGATTGAATTTGCTTGAAGGGGTGGAGCAGCAACCCATTATGGAAAAATGTAGTTATATTATTTATGCAAGATTAGTTAATTAGTAACTTATTTTGGTTATTTTTTTTCATGAAAAATTGTAGATTGATAGTATTACTATCATTTCATAACATAAACGTATATGATATAAAGCTATATTGTGGGTAAAAAATTTTCTCTAGAGGTGTTCAAAATTTTGTCCAAATGAAAGCTCTATATATATTTCGTAGAATTTAATTTTGAATTGCAGCCGGCACCTTTGAAGAAAAACTGAAGAGTAATTTCCATTCATTCTTTCCTAGAAGCTCTGTTGATGATCCGGCCTCGTTTATTATCCATTCACTTTTAGTGACGTTCGACACATAAACCAATGTCAAAGGAAGCAAAAATTATATTTATCGAGCGTATGGTATACTTTACAGTTCTCGTTTTTCAAGACAGATGCCTTTTTGCGTTTCCTCGCGCGGTTTTCTTAATATATATATATATATATATATATATATATATATATATATATATATATATATAATGATGTTGCAAAATACTCCTTGTTTGACGAGAATTTCAATTGTAAATTTAATATAATCATGAAACATGTCAGTCTTTAAGTGCGGCCTTTTAATGACTCTTGAAAACTGTCAATTCGCAGTTGGTATTGAATAGCAAGACTTATCCTTTTTCCCGGTCCTGCTGTTTGAATGGGTGTGCAACTTCATTCCAAATAATCAACTCTCCATTTGCAATCTTTTCAAATTAAACTCGTTTAAAATCTAAATTTCACAAAACCCATTAGTTATCATTTTTGCTTTCAGTTCTTCAGAAAATCAGACAAGTACTGACTCCGTTTTTGATTTGCTCAAAACCTTCCATGCGGGTGTGTTCACATTATCGAAGACTTCGCGGTCGGCTTTCCGTTCGCTGGCGTTTCAAGTCTTTGTGTTTGTTAATGAGCTATAAAAACGATGCGAAGAAGCGGTGTATATTATTTTAAGCACCTCTCGGTGTCACACATTTGACAAAAGACCGACAAAGCTGCTAAAAATTTCTTGGTAAGTTTATTTTTCCTCTTTTTCTTTATGTTTATCTTTCTCCTTGTCAGCCTTTTTAAATATGTATTTTTCATGATATTTCGGTATCTTTCATTCATTATTGTAAGGAATTATAGACTCGTATATGATTCCAAGATTAACACGAAGTTCAAAGTTGCAACAAAAGGATTTCTTATGAAAAACTTAGGTGCATTTTAAATTTATGAGATGCCTTGCAAATGTCATGGAAGTCTACCACTGAAGACCTTATCTTATTCTATATTATTATGATATGCAGTTGCGAAATACATATCAGAGATAATGGCTACAAAGGTGGCTTTAATGTCATTTTTTTCTACGTTTCCCTATCCAAAATGCGTTTCACAAGGCCTAATTTTTAATTACGACACGGAAATATTTAACTGACAAGTCATTGATTTTTATCCTCGTTTATTAAAATCACGAAAACCTCTGCGAGCGCGCGTGAGCGGAGCAAGTTGGCGATTAAACTGGAAGCGCGAGTTTGGGCTCTCATCAATAAGAGTCTGCGAGAACACACGAGCGGTTGCAACTAAAACAAGAGAGGTTTGTACCCATCGATCAAAGTTTAATATGGTTACATGTAAATATTACCTTTAAACTGTATTCAGTTCGTCATGAGCGTGGAACTAAGAAAGAAATCGATTCCCAATGCATAAGAGAAAATTATATATTTCCAAAGCAGCAGATAATATTTTGATTTTCATGGTCCACAACTCCTCTCATAAATGTTAATTTTGCTTTATATACTTTCTCTTTTCAAAAGTTAAAGGATTGGAGGTTAAAGTCCTTCTTTCTAGCCCCCAAAATTTTTCCCCACAATTTAAACTACGAAAACGATTATATAACCAATTGACTTTAATCTAAGTTAGTGACTTAAAACTTGACATCAACAAAAAATCACACGATGTGTTATACGCTTTTCTCGCATTTGACTATTTTAAAAAAATATGAAAATAAGAGTAAGACTAGTAGTTGCATTTCAAAATCTTGCCTTAGGGTCCAGAGGAAAAGTCGATAAGTCCATGAGCCGAAAAATAGTGAATACCTTCGCCCAGCAAAGATGCTAAAAAACGCACAGATCACAAAAAACATTTTGTCAGAGGGTGCAATACGCTTATGATATTTCACGGCATATAATTTGACAAATTTGAACAGTCAGTAGGCGATTAGGTCACTAAAATTTCGTGTTTTTGGCTTTTCAAATCGGCGAATGAAGATACAAACAATTTCAAAGTTCAACCAAAATTTTTGCAGTTAAATAGGTTAGGAAAAAATAAAGCATTTTTATTCATTTATTTATTTCCCAAACAAGCCTACCCATCAAGTTTGAAGATAATTGGCTGGGTCAGTATTGAATAGCGGCTGCAATAGCCAAGGGATATAAAACTGAGAACGTTAACTGCTTAATGATACGTATTCTGCAATTTCTGGAGACTCGCCAGACGGCGATATTCAAATATATGTAGGCTTCCATACAGCAATACATTTACAAACTGCTGTGGTAAAAAAGGTTTGTTTACGATGATTCCAAATCATCAGTCGAAAATTAAATTTGTTCAGGGATGTCGGCGAATTTCTTAGAAATTAAGGATTTTGTAATTTATTGCCATTCAGTTGCTTTTTGTCTCAATTGCCAGCTTATCTGCTATGAAAAATGAGACAACTTTCTTTAACAGCGTTTTCTCCTACAAATTATTTTTTATTAAAGAATCTATCTAGTTAAATATATAATACATTTTCATTACACAGAGTGTTGTTTAGAGCAGTTTTCAATTGAGTGTCGTAAAACCAAAACTAAAGTAATTACTCTGACCAATCACAGCAGTCGTAAACAATCCAATGAACCAATCAGAGCTCGAAGCAATTACATGTCGCGGGCGCCAAGCGCGGGAAAAGCGTGCGAGCAAGTCACGATTGGTTTTGGTTTTACTTCTGATTGGTCGAGAAAGTGGCGCGAGATTTTTTAGCCAATCACAAAGCGTAGCAATGCAAAACCAAAGCAATTGTGTAATTACTTTCGACAGTCAATTGAAAACTGCTCTATAAGTAGAACTCAGTTAACTTATACACTCTACTTATGACAAATTGCAATTCCAGCAAATTGCCACACGAAGTGTTATTCAGTGAGGCCCTGTAAATAGAAAAACTTGTTCTTGATACGTTGCTTATTAAAATGAAGGAATGATTTCATTTCCGTTCAAAAGAAGTGTCCAGCGTTTATGTATTTTCATGAGAGAGACATTTTCGAGACGTATTCTCGCTATCTTTCTCTCTAAGTAATGAATTCCATACCTTCTTAAGTTCTTAATATAAAGTCCATACTTCCCAAAGTTAATTTCCTCTGACAAAGGGAACACGGAAATCGTTCTTTCGTCTGGTATTATAATTATGAATGTCACTTTTCCTTTAAACTTAATAAACTGAAACTGAAAATATTAAAACTGTAATCCACAAGTTCGTGAATATACTTAAATAATATATCTGTTATAATTTAACATGCAACAATGAACGTCTACTTGCGCCACCAGCCATAAGAACACGGAAGACAACATGAGACATAACTTTCATCGCGGTCGCGCCAGCTCTGTGGAAATCTTTACCGAACCAACTCAGAGCTGAGGACAATTTTGATCATTTTAAGTTAGCTCTTAAAACACACTTTTTCAAATTAGCTTATAATCTATAGTTTTATATCACGATATAGTTATAGTATGTATGTATTTTATCTTTTTAATAATTTTATTTAATTGCTTAGTTTTAATGTACAGCGCATTAGATCATATACACATATATTATGCGGTTTATAAGTATTAAAGTTATTATAAAGTTATTATTATTATTATTATTATTATTGTTACTATTATTAACGAGGTGCCGTTGGGGTAAAGTTGTGCAGCCGAGTATTTTGAGCGCATCAATAGATGAAGCATAGCCGGGCAAATTAAGGATTAAAAACCAAAAAAAAAAACTGTCACGTCAAATACCTAAAATATTGGAATTAGTTTAGATTTTAGGATTAGATTTCCTGACGAAAATAATCCTGTATACGGTGAGTACAGTCCTTAAATTAAATAGTGTACTTGAAAAAAAAAACCGAATCAGAATTGGAATTGGAACTGGAATCAGAATGAAATTGGAATTGTCCACTGGTGTTTGGGTATGTCTCTCACAGCGCACATGAATGATTCCAGGATTGCGCATGCCTGTAGAAATTATTGATTTAAAATGAAAAAGAGAACATGTCAGGGCACCCAACGACGAATATTTAGGAAAACGCTTGGAATGGTGTTGAAAGCTAATACAGTTTAATAAGCTTTTCGGTCGTTTCAGCTGAATATTTCACCGCAGAAAATTGTAGGGAAAGAAATCGTATCCTACAAATTTATTGGCTGCTTTCTTCTTTTCGAAAATCCAAGCTGACGAAAACTCTAGTTTTTAAAGGGGCACTGTCCCGCCGAAATAACCAAATTTCGCTTAGCTTATTTCCATGTCATATCAATGTTATTTGCATGTTATATCAATGTTATATCAATGTTATTTTCATGATATATCGCTAAATGCCACCAAATATACAACTTGGTTGGATAAAAAGATTCTTTAGAGCAAAAAAAAGCAGTAGTTTGGAGATTAAGTGCAGGATTGCAAGGATTGAAGTGGATTACAGTTCAACAATTTTGATTAAATAACAGGCGGTCAAGAAATCGAAATTGCCATTCTTGTGAAATTTTGACTTTTCTAGCCGTTATTTTGTCTGTTAAATTCATATTTCTTTGCTTCTATCACTTTTGGCGATGACTTCTTCCAATTTCAAGATAATAAACCAAGCTTAAAGCAAGCTTCTGGCCATAATCATGGAAACACGATATTTCAGTCTTGACAGTGTTCCTTTAAACACGAAGTTCCGGTATGAAAGGCTTAACTACTCCCCCATTTCACATCTTTTGGGTGTGAAATGCAAATTAAGGCGTCTTTCAAAAGTCACAAAACGTGGTTAACTTGCGCGTCCTTTAAATATAATTTGTTTCAAAATTCTAATTAAACCAAGATTTTACCTAAGCAAAAAAGAAATAGAAGTTCATAAAGACTTCTGATATAACTTTTACAAAGTTTTTTCCAAATTGTGTTAGCAATGGTCTTATCAATGACGCATGTTTTTTGTCAGTTGTTAATGTTTCAGTGGTTGATTAACGACTGGAGATGAGAATGGTCAGGCCAGGCTCTTTTTATACCGGAACTTCGTGTTTAATCGAATTTATTTACGAATTTTTAAGACGACTAAGGCGTTCCTAACAGCTTTCCACTGAAATGACTCGTTGGATGCTCCTAACATATCTATTACCAGGAAGGACAAATTGTTTACTGTGACTGCAGACCTTTTATCATTGTACTTGAAATAAAACGGAATAGATTATTCCAGGCCTCTTCTGTTTCATGCGTCCATTGGTGATTCAGTAGCTCCTTCACTGTATACATCAGGGCTTCCTGCATTGCCTGTAGAAATTGTAAATTAAAATTGAAGAGAGATATGTCTTTTTTAAAGGGGCTCTGTCGCCATTTTTAGTGTTACTTTAAAAAGCCTAAAAGACATAATTTTATTTATATAAGTGGAAACCCCCTCAAAAATAGGTCCAGTGTTGTTTAAAATTATTCTACTAGTGCTCCAGGATCCCGGGGGGGGGGGGGGGGGGGGGGGGGGTACTCGGGTATATCTTGGGTGGGTATGTGCCGCCCGGGTCTTCAAATTTGGACCCCGTTTTAGAAAAAAAATTGCACTCAAAATGATACCCCGTTCTAGAAATAGGTCAATTTTTAATACCCCGTTCTAGGAAAAATGGCTGCTGATAATTTGAAGCTTCCGTGCGTTCGAAATATTATACCCCGTTCTAGGAAATGTCTCTAAAATGGATACCCCGTTCTAGATCAGGAGTCCCAAAATCACGACCCCGTTGGGCGGCACATACCCGTATAGGTATTTTGGGGGAGTACTAACAAAGGAGACTTGAATAATAACACCCCGGTGAGGCTGAGCCTGCACATAAAAGAGTATTATGGCATTTTTTGGGCTGCAGATGGCCAGGATGGAAATGGATTGCAACTGGCAAAGTTTTTCAAGTTTATCGCCTTTTACCTTGAAAAACTCGCTATACCTCAAGTTATGGTCGATTCTCTCTTCGAAAAATTCACTTGATATCTTCCTGTTAGTGTTCTCGATAAACATTTCGTGTCTGACAAATGTATTTAGAATTGATTTTGGAGCGTTTTGACCCCAAAACGTAAACTACATACTCGAGTCTTTTATACTTTTTCTTTTATACTTTTTCTGTCGAAATACATCCCCAGAGTAAGCCATTATTGGTGACTATTGAGTGTTTCTTACATCAAGATAGATTGGCTTTAATGCGCGGGCCTTATGTCTCCTTCCCAGTTCTTCCAGGTAAGCAGCAAAGCTAAAAGCATCGTCCAATGAGGAGACAGCATTCTCAACAGCCTTCATGACTCGTTTGGCGTGACCGTACACGGCGGTATTGTTCTCAAGTTCTCCTGGATCCACGTCTTTGAATTCAGGAAACAGCTTTTGGTACTCAGGATTTTTCTCAAAAAATCTAAAAGTTCAAAAAGTACAGTGAGAAGTATAATGATAACTACGCGTGCATCTTTATCGCGTTTTAAAAATAATGTAAATGTTGCTTATAGTGGACGAGCACAGATATTGCAAATTGAACATAACATGTTATAAATCCCAACTGACAGGAAGCAGACCAGTTGGTTATCTTCAAGTATGGCCGGGAGTTGAACTCGGATTTACCGTGAAACAAATCCAGCTAGTGATCGGAGCGGGACTTGAAATCGGGACCCTAACCACTCGACCACGCTGTCTCCTCTTGTTTTACGCTGCGTTCACACTAGGGTGAAACATGTCTAGTCTGATAACACTTCTGTCTTGGAAAACTCGCTAAAACTCTGATTATGATTTATTGTCTCTTCGAAAATACACTTGATATCATCCTCTTAGTGTTCTATAGGTATTTCGGGTTTGAGAAAGGTACTTGGTTCTAATTTGAGGCAGTTTTGACCCCAAAACCTAAAAATCACCATGAAATAGCTCCTTTTAGAAATGTATCCACAACAATACTAATATATATAGATAGGCTGAGCCTAACAGCGTAGCTCTTTGAACAGAAAGCCGATGATAAGCTTAACTAAGGTGAAAGGTCGGAAGCACAAGAATAAAGATTGACGACTGGGCTACTTTTCAATTTTAGCAATTCTCGAAATCAGTATTACGCGACCGTCTGCACAGTACATTTAGACCGTACAAAAGTTCACAAAACAACCTTTTTTCGGTCAAGAATAACTAGTTTGATTAATTTCTGAAGAAAATACACCTGTTGTGTGTCAAAAATTTCCCGAGAAACTGATTTGGAAATCAAAATTGCAAAAAATACAAACATATTTGCAGAAGGCGACGCGAGTGAAGATAGAACTATAAAACCCAAGTCTTGTTTTGTTTACATAAAATCGCTTTACAACCTATGTAATGAATGAACAAACACATAAACTAGACAACACAACCTTCTTTCGAAACATTTTATTGAAATCTCCATAAGTTTATGTTTCAAAGCAAAATGCGTACCATTTATAGCGCATCGAGGCCGAGCTGTCTTCGATGAAACTCAAGAAATTGATACGACTGAATTTAAGGTCGCGGGGGATACCTGTCCATGAATAAATTCATAAGGCAAAATGTTGGCAGGGGTGTCACCATTGAAAGCCGATTTCGCTAAAATTTAACAGAGATATTAGCGAATAATGGAAGTGCGTAGGGATTGTTTTTTATTAAAGGATCGCGCTTTTCGGCAATGCTGTAAGCCACTTAAGTTATTTTTTTTTAAACGTGGTTTTGTGTCCAAGTTTGCTCCTCGAGAAGAACACAAAGCAAGTTGATTTCACCACTCGCTGATCAGTCAAAACGTCTATTGCGTCATATCTGACTACGATTTTTTTGATTTCAACTTTAATTAAAAGTTATAAGCTTTTAAGTATTGTTCCACATAAGAATGATAGCAAACTTCATTGTTCTGCGGCACTGGCTCTTTCCCACATAGAATATCTTTGATTTCAAGAATAGAGGAGGACCTGATGGTTAATAATTATATTTCATTATAAAAATAAAGAAAATCCATTTGCGTCAAATAAATTTTAGGAAATGTTCGTGCTTAACCAATCAGAATAGCAGAAGACAATAGCTAATAATTTTGCTTCTTTGATGAAGTTCCCCAAATACAATTTCTTTTAAAAATTGTATGTTGTGCGATTGGGTCTCAAAATACTTGAAACCTTAAAAAAATTAGACAAAATGCACCTTGAACCTTAACTTTTTAGCGGTTTTTGAGTCTAGGCCAATGAGATCACTAGTTTTAACAATGAAAATTCTTGACATTCCATCGTGTTTGACATTCCATTGCCGTTGGCGCTATCCTTCTTAGGGCCAGGTCGCACTACAGTCAAAAACAAAAATTAGCCCGTGAAAAAATCGAGGAAAACAAAAGAAACCACTCCGGTGGTACACGCTTTTTGTGGAATGTTTTTGTTTTTATGTCATTTTGCAAGGGCTAATTTTTGTTTTTGACTGTAGTGCGACCAGGCCCTAATGCAGATCATTACTTAAAGGAGTAAAATTGTCTATGTCAGAATTTGAAGCCTTATATCTTTCCTTTGAAAGCCTATTTAAAAAGTTTGAGTCAGATATGACAATCTACAATACACCTAGTTTACCTCCCTGCAGTGTCAACTAATGAAAATCTCTATCCGCGCTGAATTCTTGGACACAAAATTGTTTGTTTTTACGCTTCCGAAGGCTTCCCGAGCAAACACGAATGCCAAAAATATATATTTATGGTAATTTTGCTAATTTTAACCCACGGGCTATTGTCAACACTCCATGCAGAAAGAACAATGCGTTGAAAAATAGTGTATTTTACCAGACAGCGCTTTGCATGTGCAATTATTGATGCAGAACATTACAGAGCCTGTTCGTGAATATTTCGCGCATTTTCGGTATCAGCCGTCGCACTTCGTGCATACTCTTTTCATAAATGCATACTCATTAGTGATGAGCGGAACCTGTCCCCCGCGACCTTAAGCACGTTTTATAAACAATTCTCCAAAACTAACGAGAACACAAAGAAAAAGTCAGTCACAGATTGATATCAACATAAATTCCCATCAAAAAATATAATTTGTTTTACCTTTAAGTCCCTCGACTGCTTGGAATTCTTTAAATCTCCGCTTCTTCGGTTCTGAATTCCCGAAAACAAACATCTCCCAGCATTGCTCCCGCATTTATAAAAACGTATGAAGTTCCTCGAAGCAAGATTTTATCACTAATAGCTCTTCTTTTTCCACTACATATAGCGGCTTCTGAGTATCCTTTAATTCGTATCATTGTCTTGAGTAGCAAACGGCGAAAAAATGCAGAGAAAAACAACTTTGCAACCCCTTTTTCTCCGCAAAACACAACAAGAGTGTTTACTACAGCAGTGACGCGACATCGACCATGTAGCCGAGCGAAAAACAAAGCCTCGCTTTGGTTTCATAATTGCTAAGATCCCGGATGTTGCGTGACGTCATACGCGCATGTTTTGCGACGTCATACGCGCCCGCGAACTAGTCCTGCCCAACGCTCGCTCGACCATGAAAAATGACGGCATAGGTTCTATGAGTATGGGGCTCCGCAGCTCCGGCAGAAATACGTTTCTCCGTTGAGTGGCATTCATTTATGTGATACACCCGTCATAACATACACACACAAGCAACAATAACAATACACACTTAAAGTTATGGAGTCGTGTTATTCTCTTGTTTTCTGGAAATTCGACGGATGGTAGTGCATGGTTAATTTTTCCGCTTAAAGCCAAACAATGTATTTGCCTTAATGGAAACCATAAAATAATGACCCAAATTTGTTCAAAATTACCCTACGAGTACACCGAAATTATAAACAAATGTCTCTGACTGCCGATGGCCGGGATTGAAATGGATTGCAAGTTGAAAAAATTGGGCCCATTTTTTCATGTTCGTCCCATGTGTTTGCAGGACATAGCCAGGACATAGCCTAAGGTAAAGAACGAAGTGTAAATAAATTTAGACTAGAGGTTACAGATTGTAATGATAATGCTGCGAGCAGATACTGGGCAATAAAACATAACGGAAACAGTAAATGTACGTACAGATTTTGATAATTTCATAAATTTATTTATTGGGTCAATTACCATCATTTTAGAATTACATAACATATACATAAATTTACTGCCAATAAGTGCGTGGAATAAAGTTCCATGTGGCTTTTGATATATTAACTTGTTGGATACGGATACTGGTTAACAAAGACAACGGACAATAACAGTTATTATATCCGCCCGGAGAAGCTGATCATTTGTTTGCACTTCAGCCCACATAAGCGAATCATGTGTTTGCGCCCCAACAGGCAAATCGTTTAAATTGTTAGTCTTAATAGACCAACGCGCCACATTGCCACATTGGGCAGATAATCCAGGGACAAGGTCTATCTGTCAGCGATGGATCTACTTTCAAGAGCATCCAAATAAAGTTGATTTCCTTTTGTAAATATCTGATCTACGGTGGAGGCGGTCCATTGTTCAATCAGCAAACTGAGCACGTAACAACGCTGAAAAACCGCATATAGAAGGACATTGTCTTCCCCGTGAAATGTCACTAAATCGTTCGTGACCTTGATGAATGCTTCCAGCAACAAATAAGTTTGAATTAGGCATGATACATTAGCAAATAGAAACACACTTAGTTTGAAAAAGCAAAGCAAGAGAAGCGATACGCGAGCGCGAAAGACGCATCCAGATCCAGGCGCATCTAGGTTATTATGACACCGTTGGACGTACGCTTGCTCAAAATCATCGTGACAAACAAAAATCGAGACTGCCTGCATAAGATAAGGACAGGGAACCCAAGGAACCACAGGCAAACCAAAGATTAGTGTGCTACTCGCCTGGGGGTTCGCAGCAATAAGATAGTGTTTTTGTTGTCTATAAGTTAGTTAAAAGTAAAATTTGGTTTTTATCCTTAATCTTGTAGAGGGCTAGGAGAGATTTTCAAACAGTTATAGGTTAGTTATATTCTTTCTGATCGCTTTCATTATATTGTTTAAAAATGATAAAATTTATTCTAAACTGCATAGCCCATCCAAAAGGAAAGCTGGTGCTGTTTATAACATTATTATTTTTTTATATTTTACAAGACAGTTTAGGACAATTTGACAGTTTTAGGACAATTTGGACATTCTTGGGAGAAACAACAGAAATGAATATTTGCCTAAGCGATCTCTGAAAAATATCAAACACATTATGTTTAGATATTCAAATTCTACAATATCCCCCACCTTGGCCTCGCGAGACCAGTGCAACTTATGTACCGACATTCGTTTTGCAATATTGACAGTATATGTCTTTAATACTTGAAATGTGTCAAAAATACATGGTTTCCCCTGTTCGTTTCTGTTCTCCATCAAAATACTTCTTTCAATAAATTTTATATAACAATAGATACCCAAGCAGTACGATAAGCTTATTATTACTTAGTATTACTAGTTGGCAAGAGTATACAGTTTTTGGCTTATCTTTTATGGCGTCACAGTAGTTTCACCTGTTCCATTTGTCGCTGTCTATTTACTATTCAAAAATAGCCTCACGTTTGGTGCTTTATTTTTCTCTTTAGTAAAAATGAATTGAGAAGATAATTTCGTAGCATTATTGTGTTATCGTTCACTATTTAAAACAACAAATCCGCAAAAAAAGCGGTACACATAGAAAAAAAGAAATTTTCAATTCTAAGTACATGCATGTGGCAGACATACGCGTCTTTGTAACAGGTACAATTAACATCAAGCAGTTGCCACGATATAATAACTACTTTCAGCAGAGAGACAAAAAATCCTTCTTGAATATGTCTGCCTCCTGAATATGTCTCCTGTTTTTTTTTAGCAATTTGACGTTAATTCATATCTATGTCAATATTCCTTAGGTGACTCTTACTAAGAGAAAATAAGTCGAATTATTTCCTCTTGCTCATAATCATAGAAGCAAGTTCGATTAGGGATTATTTTCAATTGACACATGTGGAATACAACGGAAACAAAGATTGGAGGGACGGTCGACTTAATCGTTCCATTTCATCACGAAGCGATAAAATGGGATGCACAACTTATGCATGCGTTTTGGAAAACGACTAAATATCTGTTCCTGAATTTAAGCAACCCACCGGACATCTCAGGCAAGAAGAACGTCCCTAGCAACATAGCGGTTCTGCACGTGCGGTATGCATCTTGTTGCTTCTCCTAGCTGTCTTTTGCAGACAATTGACTAGTCTGACTTTTATGGAGAACGTGAACGGGAAGAACGTGAATATTATACGTTTCTATTTAGACTTAAACGTTGTCTTAACATATTAAGAAAGTCGATGCGGTGTATTTGTATCCGGCATAACGTACGTGGAAAGACAACATGAAAATATCTACAATTTACTGATAAAGATAAGGTCGTGATGCGCAATTACAATTTATCTACTCGTTTTCTAGACTATCCACTGCATGTTAAAGTCTGTTCAAACTCCGGCAGTAATGATCAAATTCAACATTGGTTACCTTAGAAACATCTTCTTCCCGACATTGTTTTTGTGCTGTTCGACAGTTTCCCATGTTTCTCTCACAAGAGATTTCTGTGTTTCTGTCAATGGGAGAGAAAGGTGATGCGCTCTTTTCTGACTCACGGAGGACGAACATCCCATGTCGAATGAGATGCGATGAAATACTAGCGATTCCTCAGCTCTTTAGGTCTGCGTATATCAACAGAACGTGTGGTAAGCGTACTGAAGGAAGTTGAAGGAAGTTGCATTATCTTATGTAAACGAGCTTCCTGTCACCACATGCTTTATTTGACGAATCTTAATATAATTCCCTTCGGTAAAATCTTTGACTTAAAAAAATTACTCTTTCACCTTGGAACTGTTCCTTGATAAATTTCCTGAACTTGCTTTTCGACCGAAGAAACGAGCAAATGATTTAAATAAACCAAGCAGCTAATGTTGCCCAACTAGAACTCGACAAATTCTTTTATTTTCAAAATAGATTCGGAAATTCTTAGCGAGAAAAGTACATATTTGATTGGTGCAGATGTATTTTTTAAATTTGCGTGCTGTTAATATAATGAATCGGATGACTCCAGTTTGTGCTATTTTTACACTTGCTTCGGAAAAGAAAAATCTACGGGCTACTTAAGAGTTCTACAAACATCATGTTTATTGAACCTTGTTCGTATATAACGAAAACAGTTACATAAAAATTCCTCGCGACAAACATTCGTACGGATCTACTTAAAATACTAAAAAAAATTGATTGTGCTCGGTGGTGGTCAATTTTATAATGCTTACAGTTTCCAACCTTGTAAATTACCATATTTCATTTAGGATTTTTTACTCAGAGTGTATGAAAATTTGTGTTTGATATCATAATATATCCCTGGCAACAAACAAGTAACTAAATATACCGGCAACTGATTGTCATTGTTATCAGTATTTCAACATTTCAGTAAATATTATATTTGACCATTCACTCACACAAAATTCTTTTTAAACACCAAGAAAAAAAAAAGGGATTTCTCAAAAGGAAAATGTTGGAAAAAAGGGAAACACTTGGGAAAAATTGCCAATTTGTAAAAGTAGCATCTATTTCCATCCCAAGCCTGGGCATCCAGCCAAAGATCGTTTTTAGTAATTTTGGCGCACTAATATAGTGTAATTGTTAACAAAACTGAACCAGGATTTCAAGATTTCAACTGATACAAACATGTTTTTAGCTTTTAACAAACTCAGGTACGAATAAAGTCATCCATCAATTTAAAATTCCCATTATGCCAAAACGCAAAGGTTGAATAAATGTTTATGTGCTAATTGTACAAGCACCAATCGTGCCACTCCTGGGGTAATTAATGTTTTAAATGCCATGCGATAAACGATTGGAACAGACTACCGGACGACATAGGGCGCCATTTGAATCGCTTATATTGTCCTATTCAGAGCGGGGAAAGTGTCTGCTTTGACTTTAAATGTTTTTAATTTTAGAAGCATTTAACCATTTACTCACCAAACTCAGACGGACTTATAGGTATTTAGTAATTTATATTGGACCTACATTGCATATGCTGTAGTTCAATTCCATCCTTGGGGTTCAATATTTATTTTCCTTTGTTTTATATTCATTATCATATATTATGACATAGAAAAGACTGACTACAACGTATACTTCATATTGTTAAAAAACAATTCATGCGCAGAAACCAACACCAAAAAGCAGACTTTACCGCAAAAAAAAAAATCCTGCACAGCCAATGGAGGAAAAAAATTAATGCGAGCTGAAAACTCCCCCCCCCCCCCCCCCCCCCCCACACACACACACACACACCACCCCCGTGACGTTTCTAATGGTCCATCCCTTAGTGGTATGATTTTTCATATGCATGTTATTTCATATTAGCCAATCATATACTTGTACTCAATATTCAAATTTTAAGAGCTCTTGTATATTTTTTTACTCCTATACTGTTCCTGTGGAAGACTAGTTCTACTAGTCTAAATATTGACCATTTAATCTGCCTTTAATTTCCTCACAGGACGAAATAATGAATTTACTAATCTTTAAGACAAAATTAAATGTTACGTAAAGGTATCGAAAATCTTTAAGTTGAGACGTAAATACTCTTAAATTTATTAAAGTAAGTAAGAACATTTAAGTTATCTTTAATTCAATTTTCAACAACTTAAAGGCAACTTAAATTGTTCATTACTTGCTTTAAGTGTTGTCAAGTAAAGGCGTATTTAAGTAATTTACGGTGCACTTAAAGATAGTCGAAATTGTTCTTTAAGTTTTCTTTAATGAACCTTTACTTGCACTTAAAGTCGTTATATACTTGCCTTCTAGTTTGAATTTCTTCTGTGGCAACCATATTTTGGCAAGCATGTTTACCCAAATTTTGAATTTTCTGCTTAAATTAAAGTTCAAACGGACATTTTTTAACTTTCTTGTAGTACGTTTTACAATTTAAGATCGTCTAAGCATTTTTTCTTTATATTTTGTTGACTTAACTTTGGTTTTCTAACATGATCGCAATCCAAGATGGCGGATCAAAGATGGCGCCCATTGAAAATGATGACGCAATTTCCGCGTCATACCTTAGACAGTTTTAGACGTACTACAAACCTTCCAAGTTGCATAGCTATAGCTTTAATATTCTCGAAGTTACGGAGGAGGGGGGCGATTTCGCCCCCTCCTCCCCTCCGGTCCCAGAAGACCAAAATAAGCCCGTTCTGAATAGGGTTTAAACAGAAATTAACGGGGTTTATGACATCTATGACATCGAACAGGCCTGATACTACAAGCTCTTTTACGCGAAAACCTCCTTCTGTTGGGTCTATTCGTAATTTCTTTCAGCATCCGTAAAAATTTTATTCTTTGTCCTCTTCCTCTTGAGTGAGTCAAAGCGGTTAAACCCATGCATGATGCAGAACTGAAATTCAGAAAAGCGCCTAGTTGCAATCCATAGAAAGGGCTAGAAGCGCCCTGAAAATTACGGCTGCCATCTTTTAAGTAGGTTCCAATCCTCACTCCTAGTTTTTGACTACCGCTTCCGATACATGATGTTCCACTTTCAAGATCGGAGTGGTGCAGCTTTGCTCCGGCACAAAAATCGTACGGAAATCAGTGTTTCAAGAGTGAAAAGAAAGCCTATCCGATATGGTTTTGTGACGACACAAGCGATATCCGAGGCATGTGGTGTAATCAGGAACACATGTAATTTAATTTACCAGGGTAAATTCTTCCGTAATTTCATTGCGGTTTCCTCTTATCAACAAACGAAAATCGCATCATTGTTCTTTTCATGTATCCATGGAGATTACCACGGTTAAAGTTACCTCAGGAAATGTATCTCAGTAGTCAGTCCGGTCACACGTGAATAAGTTAAGACGCAATTTGCCTCGGAAAAAGAGCCATTTACCGCGGTAAAAGTGTCCATGAAACCGCACCTTATATCAACGAAAACAAAACCGCAAAAAGTATCGATCAAAGCCCCAAACTGCCGATCATAACCACTGATTGAAATCGCAAATCCGACAGTAAAATGCAAATATCTGACAAAACCGGGCACCTAAGTGAACCTAAGTGAATACTAAAACCCACAGTGGGCTGAGAAAAGCGTAAACCGAATGTTTATAAAGGGTTGAAAAGAGGAAAAAGAAAAGTGAATGTTTAAAAAGGTAAATAAAAAACGCTGGATACCAAAACCGAAAACCTGCGGATTCAAAGTGCAAAACCCAAAAACCTGATCTCTAAAATACCTACAACCGCAGAATCGAAAATCCGAATTTCAGTACGATTGTGAATATACGATGGTAAATCACCAATATTTAGTTTAATAGAACACATTGATTTTCACCAACCTGGAACTTGCCGTTCCCAACGCGAAGAATGGCCAATACCAGGTTTTAAATTAGTGATTCGGCCTAGACATGTGTTTTGGCTTAACCCACTGAAATCACTTAGCAACGATTGTATTTGGAATAAATTCCGGTTCGTGTTTATAAATTAATTACAAGAGTAGGACTATTTATCGAAAAGCACTTAGCAGTTTTCCGATGCAGAGCGTGGCAAACAATGCTAGCTGTATGACGTTTTCGTTGTCAGTGTTTTCAATCAGCAATTATTTTTATACATATTTTTAATTTACCTTTAATCTGCTCAAGGAAACAATGGTGTTCATGCGAACAAAAGCAGCGACAGGTCTGTCATATGACAACCTGTAAAGGCGATTTTTGCTTGAAAAACTCTAAATTGAAACTCTTCTGGTTTATCACAGGTGATAAAGGCTACCAACCTTGTTGTAACATGGGATGTGGGTCATCCTCCTCTCGCAAGTCCAAAGATAAAGTCGCCTTAATTCAACTTTCTGTAGCTCAAAAGTACCTTGTCCGTGAAACGTGGGAGATTGTGGAAATTCATAAGAACTCTGTGGGAAAGAAGACGTTTCTAAAGTAAGTGAAAATAAAGCTGCAATCAAAGGCTTCATGTTATGAGATGAAGTATCATTAATATCTACTTCTCTTTATAGATTGACTACTTAGATTGAATAGAATCATCAAAGAAGTCAGAAAGGCCACTTCAAAATTAACAAAATTTCACAATTGAGAGTCGAAGAGAAAGTTCACGATCTGAGAAAAAAATTCTCAACTTTTCAAACCTTTCTGTGCAGTGTGATGGTAGTGATTTTTTATATAACCAACATAAATTAATTAATTTGCGGCAACTACAAAACGCCAAGTTAAAAATACAAATTTTACCGAGCTTTTTTTTCCTTTTTTCATATGGTATTGATTTTTGAGGTGTTCGTTTCAGCATTCTCGACGGATATTTTGTTATAAAAATTCAAAGAAAAGCTCGGGTTCGTCTTTTGAATAAAGTACTTTGAAAAAAGTCACTGTGAAATCAACAACCTCAGCTGGACACAAGTGTCAACAAGCCTAAGCATAAGCGCAAGCATGTTCAAAGCATAAGGATCGATTTTATGCTTATATATATATATATATATATATATATATCAATGTTCGTTTTCACTTCCGTTTATGTTTATGCCTATATCACTAGTGAAAAAAAAAACAGGCCTTATGTAAGCAGAACTGCCATCCAAATGCCATGATTTTTAGGCAAATCAAACAATTGTTATTTTCAGCTTGCAAATAACCGATCTTGAAAGCTACTTATTTACTTTATCCTTTTAATAAAAAAAACATCGAACGAACGCCGGCCATGATACTCCTTTTTGGATGTGATGGTTTTGAATGTGCTAAATTCACTGTTTAAATAACTGTTTTGTATTAATAGCAGAGCGGATTCTTTTAACTCTTTTATCATCACTTGTGATAATTTGCGTATCACACTACTCCTTGCCCCATAATGTTCCCTCGAACAATCTGTTCATTTACCCAACAAGCACAATAAGTAAATATTATTTTTGAAAATGATCGACCTTAATTTTAATAAATTTTGGTTCCTGTTTTTCACTTTGAAATAATTACAGTAGTTTAGTAAAAGGTACAATCGTTTACATAGATATCACACATGTCAGTAATGAATAATCACAAAAAAACCCATGAAAACAAAAAAAACTAACGCATCCATGCGTCGATTCCAAATCAGCAATGTTTTGGTTATATAATTTTAAAAGCTCTTTATCAAGACGTTGAAGTAAAAAATAGCATTCATATTACAAAAATAATATGTGTAGATTAAAAATATTTACCGGTAGAATCCCTTCACTATCCGGCTCGTTTCCTTTATTAGTATTACCACTATCTAAAACATTTATTTCTCGATCTCCCTGAACGTTCTAGGTTGCATGTTGTTTTTGTAGAAAGGCACTGCACTTTTCAAGTAATAATATTTTTCTCCACAAAACATCTATACAAACAATGAATAAATAAATCAATAAAAATGTACATATTTTCAAAACCTTGTCACGGATGTTAATGAAAACGCAACCGATAAAAAACACACACAAATCGTTGCGTCACTTTAAATAATGCTGGTGACTTTTATTATATTTAATATCTTCAATATTTGGGTTAAAGCAAAAAAAAGCTTAATATGTTGCTACACGCTTAAAGATGGGATGTACATGTTATATAAGAAAGAAAAACACAAAGTACAGTAATTAATTTTCTTTTCAGAAGTAAAATTAAAACATATATTCTTAGACAAACAGTGCACCATTTTCCGAAAACCGTAAGAATACGATATAATTGCTACATTAAATTTGTGAAAAAAAGACCGCGGTCTACTCCAAATGAAGTGTGATCATTTGTTGGAACTAAAAATAAATAGCCGATAAGTTTCGTTTTTTGTCAAAACCGTTTTGCAGACCACTCTAGCAGCTGGTCTGTTATTTTTTCTGTCAAAAAACGAAGTGCTTCTCTATGCAAATAGCGAGATTAATTTTGGAGTGTTTTAATTTCCATTGGTGATCATAATAAAAAAAAACGGCAGATGTAAATAAAAATTTGAAATGTTTTGAGCATACTCCACTACAAATCCGCACGAAAACGCAGCGTCAGAAAAATTGGAGTTGTACAAATTACAGGCGGATGTATCGAAGTCTATCAGTTAGAAAATTGACCTGAATAAAAAATCGTGTGGCGGTTAGCTCTTCAAATTACTATATAAACAAGTTTACCACAAAACACGAAAACACTTGTGATTCGGTCGCCATAAGCGAACAAACTTTCATCAAGCTCTAATAGAATTATGGGTATAATATATGTAGGTCCGCAATAGATCGTAGCATGTAAATTGTAACTAGAATACGTGACCCGCTGAATTAGATATATTTCCAGAAATTGAACGGTTATAGGGCTAGCGCTCGAAACGGAAGCTTTTGAATCTCTTTTCCCGGGCCAATTTACCTTATCAACTGACTGATAAAATCAATTTTTCGAGTTTTACTTCCCACCGACGCCATACTTGTCTACTTGTCCAATACGCTTGTTATGGTCGTATAATACAATTCAATGCTATGCATAAATTTGTCTGAGTATTGGACAACTCTCGCCGACGCAGCACCACGGTCCCTTTTTGGAAACCAAAGCTTTTATACTTTTTAGTACGTTTATTCAAAAGAAAAACCCACAAACCTGTGTTTGTCGCTACTCATGGGCACAGCCTAGTGTTCGTTGTCAGCCATATTTGTGATTTATGTTGCTGTAGGCTGAGATAAAATATTCCGGATTTTTTATTTTTGAGAATTTTAGACACCGAAAAGAATTGTAGAAAATCTCGAGAATTTTAGACAATGAGTAAAATTTAGTAGAATTTAAAGGGGCTATGTCGCAAGGTGAGTCTGCGCAATGGTTCCTGTCATGTGACGTCACCTGACGTCACGCATGTCAAATTTCTATTGTTCCCTCCCGGATCGCGGCAAGTTTTATCGCGCTTGCACTCGTGTCGAACCACGCGGGGTAAACAAACACACGATCGATTTCGCTTTCGTCGCCCTCCCCAACTTCCACCACTACTGGAAGACATCGAATTTTTCGAAGGTACCACTAACAAATCGCAGAAATAATTTAACAAAAATCTAGCCAACTAAATACTCTAACTAATTTGTAAACTTGAGATCTATCCTTCCACGCAATACGTCGGGATGGAGCGGATTGCAGCGAATTCGACAGTAATGCCGCCAACTTGATAAAAAGCCACCGGACGTTTTTCAAGTTGTTAGTGCCCAGTACTCACTCGCCATCCTCGCGACATAGCCCCTTTAAGAGACATATCAGCTTCCAGGTGACACTTTTACACAAGCAAAAGCGTCGCGAAAGCGTTTATTTTGTGTTACCACTGACCAACTTGAGGGCTCACCCTCACAGTAGTGTCTACAGTACAACTAATCAGTGGTTTCCCACTCAAATTATGCTTTCCATGAATTCTATGTCTGTTGGTAGCAAATATAGCTGATTCCAGTGAGCCATCTGCCAGTTCACAGTCAGAAACAAGAGACATTTTAAGAATTTTCGAGAACTTTTGAAATTTCTGAACGAATGTCAGAGCTTTTTGGAGAATTTTCGGTAATTTTGTATCTTAGCATATGTTGCTGCTACAAGAGCGTTCTCTCGGGAATTTGTTCATGGGTTTTAATAGATTGTTCCAGGATTGTTCTAATTTCAAGTCAGGAAAGCCATTGTACGTAGTTAATGTGGTTTATTCGCCATTAACGAGAATTTTCAAGAAAGCTCCAATTTAATTATGGACACTGTAAATGTATGTCCACAATACATCTCAGTATTTAAGTGATTTTGTAAATCACATACAAAGTTAACCTGTTCATTTCCAGGGATAGGAATCCGTTATAGCCCATAACCTGTATGGCAGCCATGATCACCTTCACGTCCATTTCTCCCGAGCCTGTTGCATTTGCCAACTTCCAAATAAAAATAATTATAATAGAGACTTATATAGCGCACATATCACATATCTCATGGCCATTTACATACACTTATAAGAATGAGATCGGACGTCAGCTTATGACGTCCGCTCTGCAGACTGGCGCTCCATCAACCGTCAAATGACAGCAGGCTATAATTTTCACTTAGCACAAAAAATATTGTTGCTGCGTTGCACTCAAATTAAATGATAATAATGAAAATTGATTGTAAAATTGATTGTATCGTAAACAGTCAGAAGTTTCGGGGATAACCCCTTCATCAGTGTTTATATTCCCAGAAACAAACGCGAGCACGAACATAAGCGTTTGTCTGTGAGAACACAAACACTGATGAAGCGGTTATCCCCGAAACGTCTGACTATAATTCTCACTTGCCGACTAATAATATACTTTTATTTTATTTTTTGTAGATTCTTTGAAAAAAATCCCGAATACCAGCGACTTTTTCCAGAATTTAAAGACATTAATCCTTCAGAGCTGGAAAACACGAGCGCCTTATATGGTCATTCCAAACGGGTGATGAAAGCTGTGGAAAATGCCGTATCTGCGTTAGATGATGCTGTGAGTTTTGGTGCATATTTAGATGAACTTGGACGGAGACATAAAACTCGAGCTTTGAAACCAATATACTTGGACGTAAGTCAATCTGAAAACTCATCTTAAAGTGCACCTAACCCCAAAATTGTTTTTTCGCTTAATCAACTCTATGTACGTTGAAAAGTTAAATATTTCTTGTTTTTAACGTTGCATTAGTGAATTATAGAGGTTTGAATTTACAAAATGTTAATAAGATGACGTCAAATCAAGACTCGTTTATTATACAACTACTTGTTTCCACCTCCAAGTAATATTTTTTTTTTACAAATCAATTGACTATTAACAGTTTTTATTTAGTATTTCTTAAATTGATTGTCCTTAAGCTGTGAACTGCGTATTGTAAATTGTAGAAATAATGGTAAAGTCTTGATTTGACGTCATGTAATTAGCATTTGGTAAATTCAAATCTCTATAACTCATGCACTCACTCATTGGGGGTTAGGTACACTTTAAGTATATCTTTCTTTGGATTTTTAACACTATATAAGTTATATCGGCATGTGCTACCCCAAAAGGTATAGTCTTTGAGGTGCTTTAAATAGGGTATCCTTTTTAAGTCGTGAATACGACTTATCGCGGTTACTGGAGAAAAGTCACTCGCTCATCGTAAACTTTATATTAGATTTATATTAAATTGTTGATATGTTACACTTCGGTAATAGCATACATGGAGTAAATGAGAGTAGACCAAGTCCGCCATTTCGGTCGTTGTATTTACGAATGTTCGATGCGATGAAACTTCGGTTTGGGAAAACGGTGGGGATCTTTTACTTGTTATTATTGTTTGGCAAGGATATCTGACATTAATAATGAAGGAAAAGGTAAGTTTGTCCCGTAATTTTCATTTTCGCTAGTAAACACATTCCCTCGTGTTTACTAGCTATCCTTCTTTGGTGAAAGATATTGGTACGTGGATCTGCAACATAAGGGAAGTAGTCATAACATGTACAATCTAAGAGGATCCACCTTGTGTAGGGTAGGAAAAGGTCCGATAGTTGTTTCATATTCACGACTTGGCTCGCAAGGAGCCTTTGATTTGGTATTGTGATCTTTGGTTAGGATTCCTTTAAACGGTATTAGCTCAATTACATTAATGTACCCAAACACCCAGCTAACGAAAAAGTTATGGTTATGAAGGCGTATTAATAAAACTCGGCGCTCAGTCTAGTATTCTATGTCTGATGCTAAACTTTCCATGTACAGAAAAGAAATAAAGACCACCTGTTCACACAATTCTAAGTTGTCGTTTTTTCTCTTAAATAGGGTACCAATTTTCAATTTTTCCCCTTAAATAGGTCAGGGTTTAAGAACCTTCGTGGCACATTCCTATCCTAAATTTACGCGAGTACCCCTATTAATAAAACTCGGCGCTCAGTCTAGTACTCTATGCCTGATGCTAAACTTTCCATGTACAGAAAAGAAACAAAGACCACCTGTTCACACAATTCTAAGTTGTCGTTTTTTCTCTTAAATAGGGTACCAATTTTCAATTTTTCCCCTTAAATAGGTCAGGGTTTAAGAACCTTTGTGGCACATTCCTATCCTAAATTTACGCGAGTACCCCTCCCCCACCTCTCCCCCCCCCCCCCCCCCCCCCCCTCCGCCCGAATCCAGGGGAAGGGACTTGGGGGGGCCAGCCGCCCCTCCTCCTCTTTTATCTCGCCAAAAAAGGCCCAAAGTGCCCGGAATAAAAATTAGCCTCTTACATTTTCACTACCCCCGCCCCCCTTACTCACTCCGCTTCCCTGTCAACCGGCAGTCCATAATTTAGGAATCTTTCAAAACGGAATTAAGTCAACCATTTGATCATAGTTCCAACCGGAATTTCTGGCTTCTCCACGTAAACGTTAAACTATTTAAAGAGAGCAACAAACATTCAATTTTGTTTTTCATTTTCAGTCCATGCAGACCGCTTTGATGATCACTCTTCAAGACCTGCTTAAAGCCAGCTGGACCGAGGAGACAGCAGAAGCCTGGAACAAGCTGTTTGCGTTTGTAAAAGATCAAATGATACATGGCTTACAGTCATAATACTTTGTTCTTGCTCATCAGTGTTTTTATGCGGACGTATTGCGGACCTATCATACTGCCATCGTCGTGTTGCGCTTGTAAATACGTGTAAATATATTGATATCCTTATTAAGAAATCTCGCATTACAGCAATGGGTGGTCAACTAATGGGACGATAAAGCCAATGGTCTAAAAAGGAGTTAGCTAGCGAGAATTCGGATGTGAACCTGTTAACCATTCAGCGGAGCGTAGTTCGTGCACAGTAGACCCCAGCTATCTCAAGTCTCAGTCCTATGGGTTATCTTGCAATCAATCTTAATTATAAGGACTCCATTATCATGAACTGTGGCGTAGCTTGGATTTTTTAAAGGGGGGTCACACTGTGTCACACCCAGGGTATTTACCACATTGTCATGTCGACATTCAAGCTGTGTTTTACTAAAATTATCTCACAAAGGGGGGGGGGGGGGGGGGGGGGGGGGCACGGGCAACCAACAACCAAGGACCCCCCCCCCCCTCCAGCTACGCCCCTGATGAAGAAAATTTGACTTGAACTGCAAGATTTTGGCTGAATGACAACTGAAAATATGCTGACGTCTGATCTCATTCTTAAAAGCGTATGTAAAGCGCCATGAAACATGAGATTTCTGCGCTAAATAAGACGTCGTGCGAATAAATAGATACCAGTCTCCCTCAAGTCAAAACTGAGCGGAAATCCGTCTTCGTTTTCCTTCTGGATATAAATTTAGAGACGAATTAACCGTCTCAGACGAATTATTCGTCTGTCAGCCCGAGCTGACAGAGGAATCAAGCGAAAACGAATTTTGGCTCATAATTCGTCTAAACACCGGATTTATATCGAGACGAATTATCCGTCTCATACGGATAATTCGTCTCAGACGGGTAATTCGTCTCTAGTATATATTCGGCCAATGCGCCAAGGAAGTGCCCAGGGTTCTGTGAGTGTCCTGGTGTAACAGTACACAAGGACAAAAGCAAAAGACTAAACAACACACTACACGGACATAATACCCTATAAACAAAGAGAATACAATGTGTAATCCCTAACGAACCGGTACACGAGGACAGAACTGTACTCAGAGTATCGACGTATCAACTAAGTGTTAGCGTGTTTGCATGCATTTATTTATGATATTTTTTCTACGTATTTATCGCGCGTGTTAATTTCTATGTATATATTTGTCACACACTTTTCGTATAAATTTCAGTTTGTTATTTGCATGTGGTCAGTACAGTTTTTCTTGCCTTGCTTCGACGATTTGATTTATATTTTGAAGAATAAACCGATTAGGTACGTTTGTGTTACTTTCATTTTCTTTGGAAACATTAATTTCATAGCTCACTTCTTGTATTATTTGTTTTGGGTAACTTTGTAATTTTAATTATTCATTCTCTCCAGAACCGTTCTGGGACGAAAGAAACGTGTATCTAGTGTGTCTTCGCTTCAATAATTGATATTCGGCAGAGCGCACAGTTTATTTTCGGCGGCTACGACTTAGTGTAATCAAATTCGATGTTTGGGGATGTTTGGTTTGACACTTCATATCGAACGAGAATAGAATGCCTAACTGTGGCTTTGTAAATGCACCCGGAGTCGTGCATACTTCTCTAAGACTTCGATAAAGGATTTCTAATAACATTACGTCGCTAAAACGATTTATTCAACTTACCGAGCGTAGAAGTTCCAATCTCCCCTTGTTCGCATACAGGACAAAAGCGACGACATCAGTTAAAACACGCGAGTACCTGAACGATTCCGGGCGAGGCAACGAAATTTGAATACGAGGCTAATACTCTTCATGACTCATACATGAATGCGAGGTCATGAGACATCGTGAAAACGAAGCCAAAGTATGGAGCGTTTTCACTTGACGTCATAGCCGCCATATTGGTGTTCCCGTACAAAATAATTTTAATTAACTTCCTTTGTTAGGAACACCAACATGGCTGCCATGGCCTTTGTCATTTGAGTCCCACGGGACTGAGTGAAAACGCTCTATACACCTGCTCCCGGCCGAGAAAAGAACCCTGAATGATCAGGGGCGGCGAAATTAGTGTTGAAATTGAGAAACATGCATAAGCTCGATTCATTTCGCCTAACACAAAATTAGGAGCGATCTCCTTCGTCGAAATCAAATAAAAGTAACGCGAATTATTTTATTCTTTCGTTTCAAGGGAACTATTCAATCCGATTTTTTCGAAAATGCACTTATAACCTCTTATAGGATTCTTTTAACTAGAAGTAGTGATAAGTAATATTTAAGAACCATGGCGTCATCGTTTTGTTGCTGTGGTAACACCGATGTCAATTAAACCCACTTCTTTGGAAAATTTGATCAATCTGCAGGAAATGAGAGAAGCACTCCTGAAGTGAAGAAGTTAGCTATAGCGAACTCTGACGGTAAAGAATCAGTAAGTTGAAGTTTTACTGACCTCTCTTACTTCAAGTTGAACTATGTCACCAAAGAAATCACCAAAGAAATCACCAAAGAAATCACCAAAGAAATCACCAAAGAAATCACCAAAGAATCAGCAAGTTGAAGTTTTACTGACCTCTCTAACTTCAAGTTGAGCTTTCTTTGGGGGCTATGTCATCATTTTTACTGTTACTTTAAAAAGCCAAGACATTCAGTGGAAACCCACAAACAAGGAAACTGTGTTCAACAGCTTTCAATGGCGTACAGTTGCAATTTAAGATTTTGTCCAGTTTCAAAGTTTAGAACCACTTTGTACAGTATAATAAATAGTACCGCAGGAAAATACTGCTCAATAGCTTTCATTTGAATGGTCACACTTTAGGATTTCATCCTGACTCAAAAGTTGGAACCACTTTGTACAGCATAATAAACAGTACAACAGGAAAGTACTGCTCAGTAGTTTTCATTTGGATGGTCACACTTTAGAATTTCATCCACAGACTCAAAAGTTAGAACCACCTTGTACAGTATAATAAACAGTACCACAGGAAAGTAATACTCAATAGCTTTCATTTGGATGGCCGGCACACTTTAGGATGTCGTCGATGGACTCAAACGGTGGAACCACTTTGTACAGTATAATAAACAGCACCATAAGAAACAACTGCTCGACAACTTTTTTAGCCTTAAAAAAATTAGTACCTACATTGTTATATTTTTTTTTATTGTTATATATAGGGCCTCTATTTACAACATGCAGTTTTCACTTTTTGCATATACGTACTGAATGAGCTACCAGTATTTAAATAAGGGCATCTATCTTTCGTTTATTTGAATGCTCACACTTTAGGATTTTATCCACAACCTCAAAATTTAGGGATCAATAGCAGCATCTGGGCAAAGTCCCCTTTGTAAAATTAACTAAAAAATAATAATAATAAAAGTACCCTATGTAAATCAGGTCTTTATAAGTGGCCTACATAACCTCAGGCCATAAATATAGCTTTTTTATGGTTTTAGTTTTATATAAATTTAGAACCACTTTGTACAGAATAATAAACAGCACTACAGGAAAGCACTGCTCAGTAGCTTTCATTTGAATAGTCACACTTTAGGATTATCCACAATCGCAAAATTAAGCCTGACTACTTTGTACAGCATTATAAACAGCAACACAGGGAAGTACTGTCCTCAACAGCTTTCATTTGCGTAGTTGCATTTTAGGATTTTATCCAGACTCAAAAGTTAAAACCACTTTGTACAGCAAAATACCATGAATAAACAATACCACTGTGCAGGAAAGTACTGCTCAATTACAGCTGTCATTTAAATGGTCATGCTTTAGGATTTAATTTGTACACAATATAAAAAGTCAGAACTATTTTTTGTACAGCATAATAATAGAAAATCAATCGATCTTCTGATTAGTTAAAGAGGCAGAACGGAGTGAAAAGATTAAGTATCATGCAGGCCTGTTATTATTGCTTCGCACATAAATCGGAATAATGTGCTCCAAGCTTCTGATGTTTCTTTTGTCCACTGCGACTGAAAGAGTTCTTTTAATGAAAACATCAGTGCTTCGTGTATAACCTAAAAAGTAATGAACAACAATAATGAAAAACAATTAAGAACAATAACCACTCGTTTGTTGCCTGGATTTTGGTCGCACTCCAACCGTGATATGGGTAGGCTGCGCTGGGCATGGTTAGGATGTGCTATTCTATTCTATTCTATTCTATTCTATTCTATTCAATTCTATTCTATTCTAATTGTGTGATCTGCAAAAGGCATAACACATCACAGCCTGTCCATGTGTTAGTGTAAAAATGTGAGACAAGATGCGAGTGCTAAATAAATAATAATAATAATAATAATAAATATTTCAGTGTCAGCGTTTTTAAACATGTGCTGAGTATGGGTAGGCTGTGCTGGGTGTGGGTAGGCTGTGCTGGTATGGGAAGGCAGTGCTGGGTATGGGTAGGCTATGCTGGGCATCAGGTAGGCTGTGCTGGGTATGGGTATAGACTGTGCTAGGCATGGATTGGCTGTGCTGGGTATGGGAAGGCTGTGCTGGGTATGCGTAGGCTGTGTTGAGTATGGGTAGGCTGTGCTGAGAATGGGTAGGCTGTGCTGAGAATGGGTAGGCTGTGCTGAGAATGGGTAGGCATAGAGCATAGCGCATACATAGAGGACCCCATCCCATCCCTCCTGCGGTATCCATGATTTTACTCACCTCCAGGTACTTAGCTTTAAGAGGCCGGACCTGGTGTCGCCGACCAAGCTCTACAAGATAAGTCACAAAACTTTCGTTGTCATCCAAAGAAGCCACCGCATTTTCAAGACATTTCATAAGTATTTTATTGTGGCCGTACAAAGACCGTGCCGATTTAAGCTGCTCGATGTCAACTTTGCCGCCTGGAAACATGGTCTTCAACTCAGGTTTTGCTTCAAAAACTCTGCACGGATAAAATAGGACATGTATTGTTAAAAGGGCTATGTCACCAATATAAGTGTTACTTTAAGAAAGCCAAACTACTATGTACTTATTGAATAAGTGGGAGGGCCGGATGAGAAGATATTTGGCTCGAGGTCATGACGTACGGACCGAGCAGAACCAAATATTATTTTCCATCCGGCCCGACCTAACTTAGTCAATAAGTACTTTATCATATGACCAATTTGGAGACAAAATTACTTGGAATTTTAACGCGCGAGGCCGTCCGCTTTTGTAGTAGGGCCGTACGGGTTTTTCCGTCCGCAATGCTTACGGCCCTCATACGGGACTTTCATCAATGGTTTTGCAAAGAAAAGGTTTGCAGGGCCGTACGGGTCATTTGATAAATATTTTTATCAGTGACAACCCAAAAATAAGGGTCCAGTTTTGTTTAAAAATATTCTGCTAGTGCTCTAAGAGTAAAAATAAGTGTCTTGGGCTGCAGATGGCCAGGATGGAAATGGATTGCATCTTGAAAAAATTGGGTAGTTTCTTGGTGTAAAACAAAAGTTTCAAAAGACACTGAACAACACCACCCACACCACAACACAAAAGCTGCTCAATCTATTTACTCAAAGCGTAAAGTATGAGAATTAATTTCACAAAAGTGTTGATTAACTCCCAAGGGAAGATCTAAACTATTAAACGCTAGACTAAGCCTTCAACGTTGTAAAATCTCAGAAGATAGTCAACCAGAATTGTGAGTATAGCATTGTATATTTAATTTTATCTTTAGTTAAACATTGTACATAATACCATATTCTTTATTTTTTTAAGTTTGACTCTTTACAAGAATTAAAAGATTCTCAGAGTGCAAAAATTGGTGTCTACTCTTCGTCCTGGATACGACATATATCCAATTCATCAACCAACAGTGGCTTCCGCAACACCAAGAAACACCCAAAAATTGGGCGAATTTTTTCAAGTTTATCGCCTATCTTGAAACACTCGCTAAAACTCTGGTTATGGTCTATTTTCTCTTCAAAAATTCACTTAATATCTTCCTCTTAGTGTTCTACATGTTCTATAAGCACTTTGTGGACGACAAAGGTACTTAGTTCAATTTGGGGCAGTTTTGATCCAAAACCCTCAAAATCACCATGATATAGCTCCTCTTAAACTGACCGAGACCGAGCAAAAATGCTTCATTTGAATATTAATTCACTGCCTCTTCAATTTTAATTTTGGTCAATACGAATATTGCGGTTTTCACTTAAGTGTCGTAAAACAAAAACAAAGGCAATTACTCTGATCAATCAAAACAGAGGGGACAATCATGAACCAACCAGAACTCGAGGCAAATACATTTAGTAGGCGCCAAGCGGACGAAAACGCATCTCATGAGCATTTATTTTATCCATTTATTTATTATCGCGACTAATTTTCACGAGTTGTTATTTACATAATTTATTTGAGTGATGCTTTAAGAGAATACGTAAAAAGCAATATTTTTTGCGAAATGAACAGCTTATAAACCCTTATTTCTTTCAGTCGTAACAGCGAAGATTCAGAAAAACCCACTGATATAGCAAAATTTCTTACATGACACAAATATGATGTATTCATTTTTAGCATCCCCGAAGGCAATTTCCGTGACATCCTCTTTTGTAAAGAAGAAATTAAAAAATAAATAAATAGCTTAAGCGTATTGTTATTCTTAAATCCTTTTTTCTCAGAGTAACACTTCTTAGTGTTCTTAGATACCAGAACAAGAGTTCTTCGAGTAGTGAAGTCGGGCTTTAAGGGGTCTTGTAAGTGCCCCTATTAAAGGTACAAGTGTTATGATTTGTTTTACAGTCACTTTTCCGCACGTTTACTGCGTTATTTTAAACTTTAATCAGTCTTTCGCAATCACTCGTGCATGCAAGGTGACTTTAACTTCAACTTTATGATTACTTTCATTTATCTGTTGCTCGTAAAGAAAGAAAAGAAAAGGAAATCGTTATCGAATGGAATTCTCACCAAATCCGGCAATAATGTAAGTTCCTTTTACTTGATGTTTCGTTTCGTCATCAGCCTTTTTCTTATGTTGTAAATAAATCCAATTCATCCATGAGCTTGAAGTTGCTATGTCAACTGATATGACATCACTTACACTTCGCCGCAGGCTACAAACCACTTGAAAAGAACGAGAAGCACACAACCCAATTTATAAGTCGGGCTTGGCTTGTAGCCAGCCCGACTAATAAATCCATGTTTTTTGTGGACATGTCCTGTAATTTTTTTAGTGGAAAATCAGGTGAAAAAATATCAAACATCTTATCATTTAGAAAGGGTGTATGAAGGGTGAACTGAAACTAAAAATCTTTTGACACGACTGTACTCAGGCTACCAGAGGTTCTCTCGCGGTACGCTTTCGTAAATAGTCGGTAAGGCCCCAACGAGCTGCGATTAGCCTTTCTTGCGGCGAAAATATATGGGACATAAGAGGCGTGTATACATATGAAAGAGATGAGAGCGTGAGACAAGCCTCTAGCACAGGGCACCCAGGGTAACACGACTGTTGATTTCTCAAAAATTAAAAACACAAGCCGTTGTTTGTTTTTATTCGAAACACGGATGAGAAATATAGATCGAGAAAGTAAAAGAAAAATTGTTCCTCCACGAAAAAATGATATTTTCTTCCTCTTTCGAAGAAAATAACAAATCCACTACGCAGCTTGAAATATGTTTTTGTCATTAATATAATAACGCACCTGCGCTCAAAATGGAATTCGTAATTTGAAAAAAATGCTTTATTCCCATTGCGTCCAGAAACGTCCTACTTTTGTAAATCAACAATTTGTTTGAAATGTGTTTTCCTAGTTAAACAACTTTAACCGAAATCCGCATGTAGTCCATTTCCCAGAGTTTCATGTTCGTCTGACATCTACTACATTATATTATTTATGAATACTCCTTGTCACCCCTCATTATATTGTGTTCGATTTTTTTTTGTTTCCTTTTTTTACTAAAATATTATTGAATTTTGTGTCACGGCTTTTGCGAAATACCACTAATTTTAAATGTTCTCAGATATTTTGCCGGAAATTTGCACTATCAACTACGACGAATAAACTCTCCTGATCTCGTGATTTTGACACTTAATTTCTTCAAAATATTAAATTAGCATGCAATATATATGCAGATGTAGCTAATAATATGTATGCAGAGACAAAAATACAGCAATATATATTTCTCATATCTATAACTATATATAAACGCTTTTTTTTCTGGGGCAAACTAAGCGTAAACTTTAATTTTCAAACATGACCACAAATATGGATTAAGTATTAAAATAATATGTTATGTTTACTTCGTAAGACTTTAGAACTTACATATTTTTTAGGAAATAAGATGAAATATGAAAATATTATTCTAGTGTAGGCTCATAAAATGGCGGGTTTCTAAACATTACGCTAAATTCTTTTGTAAGAACTTAGTTCCTCAAGCTGAAAACAAAATTTAAATTATTTATTGGCGAGAATTCCTAGTTCTTACGGTTTGGTTACTGTCTAGAATTCTTACCTTAAAAAAGTTTGCTTTCCAACTGTTGTTCGATTCTCGTCGACCGTGTTCCACGTATTCTTAATAATAATTTTTTGTTGGTCGGAAATATTAATCGATATATCGGGCCGTGAAGAGTTAATTTTTTTATGCAACGAAGATGAGCACCCCATTATCGAGGAAAAACCGCCAACGGCGATTTATCACTGAAGTCGAAGTATCACATAACGAGTGCGAGCTATTCACTAAACCTGCACGTTTACTTAATTGATTGACGGTTGCTAAGTTAACATTTTTAGTATCCTGATGATGTGTGTTTGGTGATGTTCTATTTTTAATAAACATCGATATTGTGTCATATTAGACCAGTCGATAGCCAAGAATTTATTAAGTACGTAATTGTGGTTTTAAGTTGCCAATCAATATCGTTGTAGACTTCACTAGAGGAAGTTGAAATTGCATGTACGAATACACATACACCGAATGCAAATATGGCCGTCCAACAATTTTTTGTTTGGACAGGTTCTCAAGAAAAGAAAAGCAATTGAATAATGATAAAGATCAGGTCAAAATAAGTCCGCATTGTGTGCACTTTCAAGGCCATATTCTTATTTTAGGAGAAGTTATACGCAATCAAATTTTGGGAAAAACATGAAAGCGAGGCTAGTCAGGATAGAATGTATTTTCTTATACAAATGCTTAAAATTTCAGTGAGCCATAACTTTGCAACCGTTAAACCAAAAGCACTCAAACTTTGCAAGATGATACACTTAGCAGCACTTGTTTACGTGATATCAGTAATTTCTCTGAAAACTTGGCCAAACAAAAAATTGCCTGGCGGCTATATTTGCATTCGGTGTAGTAATCTGCATGTATTATAACAGCATCCAGCGAATAATACCATATTTATATTTTATATTTTTTTGTGGCGTAGCGAGTGGACTAGACTTGCACCTAGTCGCTCAATGGCGGACAGTTCGTTTCGCACAAATTCACGGATTTAGCTTGCATCGCGCGCGTCTTACACTCTTATAAACGTGTCTTTTGTCCCATCCCCGCCATCTTAGATTCTTTGCCATCTACGTCCGCCATCTTGGGATGCACGTGCAAATCTTACTGCTTGCGTTTGCGTTTGCTTTGCGTTTGAGCTTGCGTTTACTTTGCGCGTGCCTTGCGTTTGCGTTTGCTTTGCGTCTTCTTTGCATCTTCGTTTGCGTTTGAGCTTGCGTTTGCTTTGCATGTGCCTTGCGTTTGCGTTTCCTTTGCGTTTGCTTTGCATGTGCCTTACATTTGCGTTTGCTTTGCGTTTCCATTGCGTTTGCGTTTGCATTTGCTTTGCGTTTGCCTTGCGTTTGCGTTTGCTTTACGTCGTTGTGTGAACCAGCCTTACGCAACGCTCCTCCCCACTAACGGCTGCTCAAACCTGGACCGCATTTCTTAGAGATTTTATTTAGCCAATGATAGTTGCAGTTCTATTTGCAGATCTGTTTCGTGCCAAATTCTCGGTCGGGAGAGGAACTCGTCCAATCATAGCTGCTGTTTTTATAAGTGACCCACGTTCTTTAAAGGCCCATGTTCACCCACTCTGCTTTGCGCGCCCGGGCTGATTTTCGCACAGACGGAAAATCGAAAAATCGACGTGCCAGCCAATCATAACGCTACATTGAACAATTGAACCGTTTCAAAACAAAAACACAAGCGCGCAAAGCAGATTGGGTGAACATGGGCCTTTAAACAGCGAAATGATCTAGTGCTAGCATAATTTAGGAGCCAAAATTGTCCATTGACACAGGATTCACTAAGATGTCAGGCAAATCTGGAAGTCTTACCCGCAAAATCCTGCGGTGATGTCTGCCGCTTTTAAAACAAAGGGAAAGGAATGCGGGGAGCAGTCGTTAGTGAGGAGGAGCGTTGTGTGACGACACAAATTAAATAACGGCTGTGTAGGAGACTATAAACAACTCGGCCAGTTCAAAAATAAAGAAACCTGCAAGTTTATCTGTTTCAGTCTCTTCAAAGAGGGTGGAATCTCATCGGCCTAATGGAATGGCCGTGGCTAAGAACGGATACGATTAACAGAAACCACGAGTTCTAATAACATGTTATAAGCTACAGTAAATGCCCGCATATAAGAACCTAGTAATTAAGAACCTATGGGCTACAATTTTGGCATTTAAACCCCCAACTATATAAGAACCTGTTGAGCCTAATCATTAATAAATCTTCTTATTTGGAAAATAAGAAAAAATAATAAAAACTGTTTTTATTTGACAATCAGAAAGTGCAGAATATCTCGAAATTTCAATATAAAATTTCATATATTGTGCCGAGTGTCCACAAATAAGTGCCTCTCCTGATTATAGATTTATATTGTTTCAGTGAGTAATAGACTCACTATCAATAACAGTAACAGTTATCAACCACTTCACAAGTATCTGTTCCAGCAGGAACAGAAAGCCCGAGGGAGGGGGGGGGGGGGGGGGGGGGGGGGAACTCCCATATAAAAATGACGGGGTGCTAGTCGCAAAATTTTCAAAAAGCACTCTAAAAGGTACCAGAATTTTGATTTGATGGGCGTGGCTCAAATAAATTTTTACCCCTAAGAGGTACCAATTTTTAAAACAACACATGTCATATATTTTCGGCTTAATACAGTAAAAGGTACCGCTATGATTCTAACGGTGGTCATTTTAAATTTTAGCACCCTAAGCGGTATCAAGGTGCAAATTTTGATCGCTAAAAGGAAAGACGAGCACCCCCGTCATTTTTATATGGGATTCCCCCCCCCCCCCCCCCCCCCCCCGGGATACAGACTATAGTTGTTGGACCTGCAGCAAGTACCTTTTCCTCTTAAGGCGGGACAACCTAAATTTGAATGAAATTTTAAGAGCGATAGGAATAGAAGGGATAGAAGAAAGAAACTGATTGTTTGAGCACGAACAGACAATTGATACCCACGCAAGAGCACCCCAGGTTGTTGGCGGACTATTTTGGTGTCCATCTATTAATTATTGACTACAAATTCTAATTTTAAAACTTTAGTAAATCTTCAAAATTTCTTATTTCACTAAATTTTACACATCCTTTGAAAAAAACTATTTCCTCCCAAAAATTTACAAAACACCTCATAACATAGATTCATGAGATGAGCTTAGAGTTTTTGGATTGCTTGAAACGTGAACGAGATATTTAAAAGTGGCGGAAAAATGGCGTTCAGGTTTAGTCCCGCCTTAAGAAATTACGAATCTATTTCAGAATCTACATAGCCTAAATTGTCGGTAGATACCAAATGTACCGTTTTGTGGGTGTTTACTGTATAAGGCCTGAGAAATTTCGCAGACTTCTGTGAAGTAATAAATCAAACATGAGGAAAAGTGTTTAATGAGGATATCCAAACACCGAGAAGTGGGTTGAAAAACGAGGCGCAGCCTGATGATGCCAAAGCTAACTGATGTACAGCCAGTAAAGAGGTTCCTGGGAAAGGCAAGGAATCAGATTTCAAAACTTTTTCTATAGAATGGGCTTAATCGAATGGGAAAGTTGAAAACCACACAGCTAAACGAATCCTCAAGAAAGAAAAGTTGGATCACAAGGATCCCTACTTCTCTCTACTCGATTGGAGGAATACTCCAACGGAAGGCCTCGACTCCTCGCCAGTACAGAGGTTAATGGGAAGGAGAACCAGGACTCCAGTCCTCCCAACTTCAGCAAGATTATTGAAACCCGTTCCTGGGAAAGGCAGATTACCTTTCAAAGTTTTTGCCACATTTGTCGACAGTCACGAAGCTACTGAGACGTTTAGAAGACAATGATGTTGAATGGCACTGGAATGAAGTCGATGATAGAGCCTTAGCAAAGGTGAAGCGGCTCATCGCTAATCATGCATCCTATGCTGTGCTGCTATGATGTATGATGTATCAAAGGGGGTCACCCTACAGTGTGATGCTTCATAATGAGAGGTCTTGAAGCTGCTTTGTTGCAGGAGGGCCAGCCAGTAGCTTTCGCATCAAACGCAGTCCAATTCGTGGCGTTCACGAGTTTACGCGAATCTTTGTATGTAAATCCATTGAAACCACTCTTATCGTACCACAAGTGCGACATAATAAGGTTGTAAGTAATAAGGTTCGCATCAAGGGCACTCACGCCCACTGAGAAAAAGTATGCTCAAATAGAGAAAGAACTTCTCGCAAATGTACATTCTTGTGAGCGGTTTGATCAGTATATGTTTGAAGAGTCTGACCACAAGCCCCTGGAGGCTATACTAAAGAACCCACTACTCGCAGCCCCAAAAAGATTCCAACGAATGATGATGCGTTTGCAAAATTATCAGCTGAATGTTGTTTACAAGATAGGTCAAGAGCTGTACATTGCGGAAATTTTGAGCAGGGCGTACATACCATTACCAAACCATGTATCACAGAATAAATTAGAATTCATCCATCTGACGTAACGACGACAGCCGACAGCCAGGTGGTAGTACTCTGGTTCCAGCCCCCCTCTCTGCATACATCTACCAGGTCCTCGTATCGTTTCTGTTTCCGATCATCCGCATCTGCGAAGTTCTCTTTCCAGGGTACTGTCAGTTCTAACAGAATCACTCTCCAGACATTGTCGCTCGATCCATTCTACTATATCTGGCCGCCGGCTAGTAGTTACAATGGGAAAGACAAGAGAATTATCTAGGTCCGCCGCCATCTTCCAGGAACCTTGCCATCTCTCGTCCACCATCTGCTTCTTTGGAGGTGGCTTGGTGACACCCCGTTTCCCCTTCCTGATGGAACACCACTTTGCCTTGGCAGTCTTTCACGGGTAACTTTCCCTGGTTAATCTCGCTCATCTTTGTCTCCATAGCATCCACCGGCAATGACCCTCAGCACTTGGTTGTGTCGCCAAGTGTACCGATCTTTCAAACCCAAAGGGCAGGCAGACAGGATGGATGTGACGCAGGGTGTCATACTGCCCACAATGGCACTTGTCCTCTTCAGACACCTTTCAGCGTGCAAGATTCGCTGGCGATGGAAGCATATCATATGTTGACTTCACTAGGAAGCTCAGTCGTGCCGGCTCCCAAGCCCACAACTCTTTCTAAGACAACTTCCTTTCAACCACATGTTCTTCCCACCTCATACACTGCCCTTGTTGGCTGTATCACACCAAGTGAACATAACTTCTCTCACGTTCACAGCGCTTTACTTCATTTACCACTGCATTCCTTCTCTCCTTTGCACTACTAAGATAGAAGGGCTTGAATTTCTGCACACCAAGTCCCTTCCTGTCATTCTGCAATGCACCTACAATATCTCTATGCATCAAGCTGCTCATTGCCCTGTCTACTTCTTCCTCTGCAATCCACTTCTTACCAGTGCGTACTTCAGGAGGATTGTTCCGGATCTCCTGGTCCCTTGAGTACCGCAACATCATTACCGTTCTCACTTTGCTAACCTTGCACTCTTCAAAAATGGATGCTAAGGGTAGTTCAAGTTAACCACCTTTCCCATACAGTGCAGTATTATTAAGTTGTCTTGGGAGACCGAGCCATTTCCGTATGTAAACACTACACCTCTGCTCAATTCGCTGAACCCTTGACGCTGAAACCTCATACATCATAACAGGCCTTCTCAGTCTCGGGTACAGCCGAAACTGAAGGCACCACACTTTGATGAACTTCCCAGGAACTTTGGTTTTATCAATAGCCGTAATGACGATTAATGACGATCACTCAACGTGTTCTCATACCATCTGCCTAGGCTTTTCACCGGTTGTTCTCTCACAGTGGGTATAGTATCTCCAGCTATAGAGAAATGAATTTCTTTCTGTTTCTCCTTCACAAATGAGCAACTTCTTGACTTCTTCGCCTTGAACTTCATCCTTGACCATGTAATCAGTTCATCTAGCCTTGCCAGGATCTCTCGCGCTGCATTAGAGGACTTAATTTGCGAGCACGGTAATATCATCCTTGAATGTTCTCATTGGTGTTTTTACCAGAGCAATTTCAGCCTTTGTTGATATTAAAATCATCTCCATGACTAGAACAAACAATATAACTGATATGGTGCATCCAGCTGCTATTCCAACTTCCAGCCGTTGCCAGCCAGTTGTAAAGCTGTTCGTCGTGAATCGCATCCGAAAGTTGCTGTAATACCGCATCAAGAACGCTGTTACCGTCTCCGGGAACCAGAAAAAATCCATCGCCATCTCAATAAGGGCATGGGGGACTGAGCCATATGCAATCGTCAAGTCGAACCAAATCACAACTAGATACTAGATCACCCTTTGATTCCTTGGCGTCACGTATGGCGTCCCAGATGGCAAATGCATGTTCTACGCAGCCTGGAATTCCATGTATTCCAGCCTACTGTACTAAATCGTGGAGACGAACTGTATTACTCGTTTGCCAATATTCCAAACATGATTTCCATCAATATTCAGTAGAGAAATGGGTCTGAACTGCCCTATCCCGCAAGCGTTTTCTTCCTTTGGTAAATATATCGCTTGAGCCATTCACCACCTTTCCGCTACCGTCTTGCTCCTCCACATGTCTCGTAAGAGAAGGAAAATGCGGTTTCTGAGCGAAGGACATTTCTTATACACCTTGTAACTAATATCGTCATTACCAGGTGCACTTATCGAGCGAGCGTTCTTGACAAAGTCGTCCACCTACTTCATTTTAATGTCACTCATGTCAAATGCCACACCAGGTGCTGTAGGCTTTTGCAGCCCCGCCACTCTGGGCAGCCTGTGTTGCCGTTCTGGATCGCTGTACGTTTCTTTCAGATGGTTTTTCAACTCCTCCTTCGTACACTCGAGCTTACCACTTTCACTCTCAGAGAACAGGCCTTTTGCAAACTTGTATGGATCTTTGATCAACCCCTGTCTAACCCTCTTCTTTTTCTGCCTTCGACTCAGCCTTCGTTCTCTCCTCATCAAATCCCTGTGTTGCCTTTTTACCTGCTTGTACAGGACTTTCAGGCCATCCTTTTCATGCTCCTTGGCATTCAGCCACAGAGTCCTTAGCCTCTTTTTCTCCTTCCTCAAGTTATTGATCTTACTCTTCCTTCTCGATGGCCCACCTTTGTTCCTTTCCTGGCTTGCCGATTGCTGTTTCTCTGGACCAAACCTCCTCAAGCCTTCCTCATACACAATCTCTGCCAACTTCGTTAGCTTTTCTTCCGTATTTCTCTTGCACCTCCGCACTAGTTTACTCACTTCTTCATCAAATTGCTTGTATGTTGGTGTGTCGTACGCTTGTGGCCACTTAATCTTGGGTTCATTTCAGGTTCCTTCACCACCTCTTCCTCTCTACCTTGCCCAACTGTGGTGAAACTCCCACTATGGTTAGCATCCGGAGGAGTCTGTCCACACGTCTTTCGGCCTTGCGGCCTGCGCTGCTGAGCTACAACCTTCTTCCTACACACTTTCCCCTGGTGAATGCGTAACCCAAGATAGGTCTTAAATTCCTTCCCGCAGCATTCATACTTCTCATTGTCCGTGTTCGGTCCAAAGTTCAATTCGTGGCTAACCGTATCCGTGCTCTCGTAGTCCATATCCGGTTCAAAGTTCATGTCCGTATTATCTGTGTTGTCGCAATCCGTGTCCGGTCCAAAGTTCAAGTCCGTATTATCTCTGTGCGATCGATTATTCTGCCACCGTTTCCGACGATCATGGGGGCATGTTCTCTTTCCTTGACTTGTTGTAAGTTCTTTTCGGAATCTGGGTTGCAAGTGGACCTATTTTTACTGAATAAGACAGAGTACATTATCATAGTGGAGGACTACTCCAATTTCTTCGAGCTACGTGTCCTATCCGATACAAGAGCTTCAAGTCTGAAATCGCAGTTTGCCAGGCACAGTATCCCCAACATAGTCAGACGTGATAATGGTTCTGCTTGGGAAGGACGAGACAATCATTCTCGTCCCCAGAGCCCTCGTTTCGTTTGGTCAGCGGGAAAAACTATGGCTCAAGCCTTCCGGTTGTCGTGAATCCACGACATCCGTTAGCGCATGCCTAATGCATTAACGTCCAATTGCGCTTACTCAGTATCAGAAACTGGAAATAAAAAAAGCCTTTCGTGTTGCATTCTCGTCCCCAGAGCCCTCGTTTCGTTTTGTTAAGCTCTGGAGACAAGAATGTCGTTCACGGAGTTGTGTGGAATGGCGTTCGAAAGGGCTGTGAAAGACTAACATCAGCTATTAATACAAAAATTAACCTAAAGAAACTTAATCCGTTTGAAGGTTTAGCACATGGTGAAAAATTGTTTTGTTTACGAAGTACGTTTAAGGTGGCCCGCGGCTATTTAATGGCGCGGAGGCTCCCTTTTATAAATCGAATTTTCGGCATGTAAGCGTTAACCGATTTTTGTAAGTTTTGGTAGGGCGATAAAGGAGTCTTCAAATTATACAGGACTTTGAATTTTAGTGCATATAAGATAAGCGATTAAAAGTTATAAGCATTTTTAGAAAACCCCGTTTTTTAAGAAAACGCGAATATTTTCATAAAACGACGACAGATTTTTTTCTAATTAAGCTCAATAAGTTCCAAGACTTCAAGCTTTAAAGTGAGCAATTTTCCACAAAATCGGCTGGACAGAAATTACTGCACAGTCGAATGCTGAATTTAAGCTTCCAAATGTTATGCTTGCGTATTTGCCTCAGCTGTTGCAAGAACGCTAAAATAAGGTTACAATCGCACCCTATTACTTGAAAGCTTGATACAACCGAAAACTTTGCTGAATAACCGGAAAAGATCGGAAACTCCCAGCAAAAACTATAAGCAAAGAAAGAACAAGATGTCTATAGTGCGTAATTTATGAAACCACAAAAGCTAACCAACAAAAGGCTTCCGCAACACCAAGAAACACCCAATATTTTGGAAACGGAAAGAATAAGTGATTACATGGAAATTGTACGAAAATTCTGGACTCCCGTACGAATAGCAAATTGAAGTCCACGTACGGGTGCGAATAAAATTAAGCTTTTGACTTTAATATCTCACATTGATTTTTTTTCTGGGCTGTTTATCACTGTGAGACCATTTAGACAACAATAATTATAATAGGCGACTGCAAGTTGAATTGAAATCATTCTTTGCAAGTTGGAGTTGCGGTCAACAAAATATTAATCACGTGGAGTGAAACCAACAGTGCGAGAAGCGGCTGATATTCAAGCCGTTTGAAAAGACGTCATACGCCCACAATACGTTTGCTTTTTCAGGGATCAAATTCACTGGTTAATGTTGCACATTTGTGTAGTCATATCTGTCAGGCAATGAAAACTGTTATCTTTACATTCTAAAAAATCCGAAGGAATGTTACAAACACACATGTAGTTGGTGAATGGTGATGCCAAGGACATCAAACACAAATGACTTGGAAAACTGCATCCTTATTTCTAGGATTTCTCTGCTTTCAGTGTATCTTCGCTGAAAGGCAGACGTCAAAAACGTTATGGAAAAAATATGTGAGCGATAAAGAAGCGGCTTGTAATGACAATTCCAGAGCTACGTTCTACATTGGACCGCCATCAAGTAACAAATGGATTGTTTTCTTTGAAAGCGGTGGATTTTGTGCTTCGTTCGAAGAGTGCAATTTGCGGTACATTAATGAAAATTCAACGGTTTTGATGACATCAGCATTGTTGCCGGATAAAGTGACTGGAAGAGATTTACTTTCTGCATCAAAAATAGAAAACCCGGCTTTCTGCGACTACACGCACGTTCTTGTCCCATACTGCAGTAGTGACTTATGGCTTGGTTTGAAAACAAATCCAAATTATCCATTCCACTTCGTTAATGATTCGACTGTTGATAACTTCAGCTTTAGAGGACACGCCATTTTTCGTTCCGTTCTTCTGGATCTATTGGAGCGATATAACTTGAGCAAAGCTGAGGAAATTGTTCTCGCTGGAAGTAGCGCTGGCGGAATCGGAGTTATAAACCACGCAGATTGGGTCTTAAACCACGTCATCAAAACTCAAGGTTTAAACGCTAAATTAAAAGCGATTGTCGATTCAGGCTGGTTCATCAACTTTCAAGACAGCTTAGAAGCTAGAATCAGACCTCAATTTACGTCGTTTGCGAACATTTCATTGCTTGCATGTAGCGATGTATCGCTCGGCTACACCTGCTGTCCATCTACGTCATGTATGATTGCTCGAGAGTATTATCCGGCGAGCATCCCGTTGCTGCTCATCTCCAGTATGTACGATATTTTCCTACTTGAAGATCTATTTAAGAAACTAGAAGACCAAGGAAAAACAGCAGATGACAACAGTGCAGATTACGTTACCTTTGTAAATATGTATGGTGGTTCAATGAATGAATCCATAACCAGCTCTGAAAACCAAGCTTCTAACTTAAGTGTCTTCGTACCTGCCTGCTTTCAACATATTTATTTTAGTACATCAAGTCTGTGGGGTGAAAAAGGCGTGTTACGCTCCTCAAATGAATTTGGTCTTGGCAAGGGAAAGCTCAGGTGAGTCACGTGACAGTAGCGTTAGGCCCTGAAATTATGTATTTTTATTATTCGAATGGAACGTTATGATAACAAAGTCGTGACTTTCGGTTCCTTCTGCATAGCACATATTACGTAAAACAAAAGGAACAAAGAACGACAATAATACAAATGCAAATCAAGACCAAAAATACAATGCCTCACAAACAATAGAAGACAATGAGTGGTTCATGGGTACCGTGACTTTCCAGTGTTATAAGGAAACGAGAACACGCAAAATATCGCAGCGCATTACACAGTAGATTGTCATATTACACCTTAGTATCCCAGTTTGAAGACACAGAAGTGATAATGAAAGAAATTTTAGTCGAATAATAAATCCATTATTCGATGGTTTAACATATAATACGTGCAGACATTTTTACTACGCAACTTGTAAAATTTTCGCTCGTATTATCTGTTAAACCATCGAATAAGGTGTATTTATTAAGCGGATAAATAATGATTTAAAAGTCTGTGTAGTAAGAACATTTTAGTTTTTTATAGGCTGTTCAAATTAGCATGGTTTAAATAGTTTCGAATTTCGCTTTGTGTTTTTTGGTTGGTATGAAAATTTATTCAAGGGCTTGAAGTGCAAAGGCGACAGTGCAAATCGCTTTTGTAATGCAATCACGCAACCGCTTCAATGCATGGACTTGACCCGTATAATTATCCCTGCGAGAATTTTGTTCTTCTATTATCTGTTGATTAATAGAGATGTTGCACCTATAGATCGTTTCCATCTACCAAAGCATGCAGTTTGTTTTTCTGGCTTTGAGGGCAACACCAAAGATAGCTTTTTAAAAAGACTTTAAAGATTTAGCAGAGAATGCAATTACGTGAACAATATCGTTAACCACTGAAATAGAACTTACAACAGATTCTTGCCATTATTTGAAAACTCCTCAAAACTCAAAACCTCATGAGAACATGCTAAAGAAGACATCGTATACATTGTGTTGGACATAAGTAAACTTTTTACATTCGTTTTAGACAGAAAAGTCTAAGCATACTATGGTCTAAGCGCTAAGGCCAATATCAGACAATTTGAATGCTCGGTCCCGATTAACACTGCCGAGGATAAATAATGATATTTATTTATTTTTATTTTATTTTTACAAAATCCGTTTTCCTGATTACTAAAATGCAAAACAGAGAAACTGCAGTTCAGCTTTATTTTTCTCATTTATTAAAAAGTTAATTTTCAACAATACAAATATAATAAGTCTTTTCTCATAAAAAGGTTTTGGGTACTTGATTAGAAAGGACGAAAAAAAGGTCGGGTGCTGCCCGTGCTCGTTTACAAGAAAACAACCAGTTAGTTTTTAGCAAGCTTAGTCGGATAGTCGCAAAAGGAAACCTCTTTGTTCTAAATGTGTTGCCGCCAATGACGCAATAAATTATGCACAGTAAGTGATGCGCAGTGCAAGACCGTGGAATCACCTTAAGTAATTTAAGTGGAAATACAGCTTTCGATTTTAATGAACATCCGAATTAAAGGCTACTAAAACATCGTGTTAGGTCAAATCGCCACAAAGTCGACATTGTGCGATGGTGGATTCGTCATGAACAGTCACTGACACTTTCCATGATTCCTCTCACAGCCATAAAATACAGAGTGGGACCTGGGAAGCAACGAAGGTCCAAACCGAAGCGAATACGAGCAGCATGAAAGATTTCATAACAGCATGGGTCAAGTCACGTGGTTCTCCTATGGCAATGATTGACAGCTGTCTTGGTGCACAGTGCAACCCGACCTGTCCCGGCAAATTGTTGTTCCTGGATCCAGCTACCGTCTGGAGGGACGCAGTGCAATTGGTCATTCTTGTATTGTGTTTGGTGATAACAGTTGTAAGCTTTGGATTGAAGACTATTTTCGTATTGCACCACCAATTTCTGAAAACTAAACAGAAACATTACCTGGATAGTGAAGATTCTCTGGCAGAGAAAGAGGTTTATAAATTCTCTCGGTTTTTCAGTATTTGAAATCAAATTTAGAATTCATTGATTCTGCTACCTTTGGCCAAATTGACTCTATGCGGTCTCGATGATCTGATTTTCTCTGTTTCTTTAGATTCCTCATTGCAGACCCCATGAAAGAATCAGCATCGCCTGTCTGTCCTTAAGCTACTCAGTTAATGTTACAAAACAGAAAGCGAAAAGAGAAAAAGGTGAGAAAGCATTTATTGTGAGAGTTTGGAGGACCGTTTTTCAACTGACAGCATGCGAGTCTAAAGACAAATGTTCAAACCATTACACTTTTTTACACCAATGCTGATTAGGAGTACATTGAATGATTTATAATACAGCCGAACACTGCTCTGCTGTTTCTTTGCTCTGGTTGAATAGAAGTCCCAGATTGTAAAAAAATATATATATAGACGACAATTGCTGGTAAAAACCTATGAAGACGACATTTTATTACGTCACGTGACAAAATACTCCACGATTGTTGGAGTATTTTGGCAGCCTTCATGCGCATGCGCATGCGGGCTTTCTCGCATTGAAAAAGGTGGACGAGGCTGTGTAACAAATGCGCGGACCATTTTGTCTTATTGCACTCTGCAGGTATGCCACACCCTGTCTTACCATTTGCTTATTTACGTTTTTAGAAGACGAAAAACCATTAAAAATAAACAATGTACCTAGCGAAGGAGTCAATAGATTTTCAGTGATTATAGAAGAAGAAGAAGAAGCTAGAGCTGACATTGGTTCAACTAAGATAGAGAATGGCAAAAACGGTGACGTAGAGATTGGAAAACACTTGATCAATCCCACAACAAAATCCCAAGAAGACGATAATCCTCGGCTAAAGAAAATTCTTAACGACGTGTCAGTTTATTTTAATCCTGGCGAGTTGGTGGCAATCATGGGTCCTTCTGGTTGTGGAAAGACAACGCTACTTGATTTGCTAACAGGAAGGAAGAGATACGGAAATAAAAAGGTGTGTATAATTATCAATGAGACACTATACACCATACACAGACACCATACACTTTATACATACACCATACAGTTTAAAGGGACACTGTCACCTATTTTTAGAATCACTTTGAAAAGCCAAAAAACATACTTGTTTCAATGGAAACCTTAAAATAACGGTCCAGTTTTGTTAACAAATACTCTATCAGGACCTATCAGTGCACAGAAACTAGTATTAGTTATCTTTGGCTGCGGATGGCCAGGATGGAAATGGATTGCAACTTGAAAAAATTGGCCAATTTTTTTAAGTTCCTCCCAAGAGTCGTGGAAAAATCGCAGAAAAACTTATTATGGTTTGTTCTTCTTTGAAGACTGAAATCACTTGATATTATCTTCTTGGTGTTCTAAAAGCAATTTTATGTTTGAGGCAAAGGTACTTTGTCATATATTTAGTGTATTTTGACCAAAACACAGCAAAATCTGCGTGACAATGCCCCTTTAAAATTTCATTTCACTTCATACGAGTGTTACGCAGCGCACGTTCATTGTATTGCACTGTCCCGCCGAAATAATGAAATTGTGATTGCTTAATTTCCATGTTATATCAATGTTATTTCCACATTATATCGCCAAATGCCACCAAATATACAACTTATTTGGATAAGAAGATTCTGTAGAGCAAAACAGAAGCGTTAGTTTGCTGAAAAAGTGCAGGATTACAAGGATGGAAGTGGATAACCGTTCACTAATTTTGATTTAGTGACAGGCGGTCAAGAAATCAAAGTTTCCATTCTGTTGGAATTTTAAGTTTTTTAATCGTTATTTTGTCTTTTTAGGCATATTTCGTTGCTTTCATCACTTTTGCCGATTTTTTATTCCTATTTCAAGATAGTAAAGCAAGCTTAAAGCAAGCTCCTGGTCCTAATCATGAGAAACCCGATATTTCAGCTGGACAGTATCTCGGCTTTAACCCAGTTGATCTCGTTGATTAGAGCACTGGAAAATCTAATTCAGAGGTCATGATTTCGATTCTCCCCGGGGTCAGAGATTTTTCCTTTGATTCGTGATTTCCAAATTTCGTTTCTACGACTTCCTCTTTATTCTAACAAGCTGATTTATTGATCTGTCAATCCCTCAAAAGACCAAGATTTAAACCAAAATAAAGAGAAATAAATAGTACCAAAAGAAAAAACATATTTATTTGATTGGCTGTATTTTGGGGTTGATTATTACAAGGACAAAAAGGTTAGAACCACCTTGTACAGCATAATAAATTGCATCGCGGAAAAACACAACGTAGTGCGGAATGATCAAATTTAAGGAAAATTCAAACACATACCCCCCTTTGGGCAAGCACGTGCTCAAAGGGATTAATTGCGCAACTTGCATCCTCTAGTATCGGGTTATCGAAGTTTCATGTTTCATTTCGCTTTTACTTCGAGTGTACGTGTTACTCTAGTCTTGTGCTGGTTTCGTTTTTGTGATATGGTTCTCCAAGTAAGTGCCCTGGCTTCGGCTTCGGCTTCGGCTTCGGTCGTCCTGGCAAGAACTGCGCCGGTCCTCAAGCACAAGCGAGTGCCGAAGAGCCCGCGCATGCCGCCACCAACAACGAGGAGGCTAGTGCTAGTGCTTCACCTAACGCCGCTCTTTTGCAGTCATTAGTGGAGTCGGTGCAGCTCCTGTCCACCGACATGAAATCGATTCGTGCGGAAACTTCAGAATTACGCGCGTTGATCCACCCTACGCTTTCTTCGGACAAGCAGGAGACGCCAGTGTCCACGGTTTCGCCGCGTGTGACGTTGCCGGAGCTGCGTGCCATGGCTGATCTTGCCAAGAACGTTGACCGTTGACCGTCGCGTAGATCAACTTGGCCTTCTTCCGTCCGATGACAGTGAGTCTGAGGTTGAGGGAATAAGAACCAAAAGCGGAAGTTTGATTCCAGGAGTGATAAGCCACTGCATTATTTTTTTATTGTCTAGAGGTTTCTATTGGCTAACAATCCCGGATCCAGTTGATATTAGAATTAAAGTTTACAAACTTGGCTAACGTTCTGTTTTCTGGCTGTTCATTCGACAGGGTAACGTGTACATCAATGGAGTAGGCCTGGCTCGAGTGCAAGACTGGTACGCTCGTAAGATCGGTTATGTGTTACAGCTCGCTGTACCTTACTATGAAGAACTTACTGTTCGACAGAATCTCTTTTTTGCTGCACATATGAGACTGCCTAAAAAAATGAGCTACAAAGGAAAATTTGAAAGGGTAGAGCAGATACTTGCTGAGGTAGGTCAATCAATGCAGGAATATTTCAAAAACTTGCATTTCAAATTACTAGATTTTGGTTCGTATGTTTGAGTCCATGTGCCGACACAAACAAACGAACCAAGCCGAGGGAACTAAGAACAATTATCATATGACCCGTACGGCCCTGCGAACCTTTTCTCTGCAAAACCATTGATGAAAGTCCCGTATGAGGGCCGTACGCATTTGCGCGAGTGGGGCCAGAAAAAGTCGTACGGCCCAACTACAAAATCGAACGGCCTTGCGCGTTAAGATTTCAAGTAATTGTGTCTTCAAATTGGTCATATAATAAAATACTTATTGACTAAGTTCGGGTCGGGCGGATGGGAAAATATTTGGCTCTCGGTCATGGCGCACGGACCTCGCTGCGCTCGGTCCGTGCACCATGACCGAGAGCCATATATTTTCCCATCCGGCCCTCCCACTTAGTCAATAAGTACATAGTATACCGCAAGCCACTAGTAGACAACAGAAATGTTGTAAGGTTGATAACTGGTACCGAACACTATATATGCTCTGTGTATATTAGAAATTTCTCCAGCAACCTAAAATTGAAATGAACTTGAAGAGGTAATATAATGTCAAAGTGATTTTGCTGTGTTCTGGTTAAAACGGCACTAAATATTAACTAACCAACTTTGCTCATTCATGAAATTGCTCTTGAAACACCGAGATAAAAAAAATCAAGTGTTTCATTGAAGGAAGAACAAACTACAATCAGTTTAACCCTTTAAGCTCTAAGAGTGATCAGCAGCATTTCTCCTTGTAATATGAATGCCTTATCAATGAAAAAGGTCATGAGAATTAAGGACATGATCACACAAGATGAATTCTCTTGATATCCAAACAATTTCTCCCCACTACTTCTATAGGAAATGTATAGGGACAAGAAATGAGAATTTTAATTTTAATATTAGGGCTTAAAGGGTTTAATGGCGAGTTTTTCAAGACACACGGAAGAACATAAAAAAATTGGCCAATTTTTTCAAGTTGCAATCCATTTCGATCCTGGCCATCCTCCACCAAAGACAATTAATGTTGGTTTCTGTGCACTGTATTTGTTAACAAAACAGGACCATTGTTTCTATGTTTCCATGGCCTTGCAAAGTAATACCAAAAATAAATGACATTGCCCCTTCAAGATTATTATTAATTTCTTTTTTTACATCATGTTATTGCAGACTGGCCTTTCATCTCTGGCTGATCAAGTGGTTGGTGGTTGTTTAGGGACGGGGCTTAGTGGAGGGCAGAAACGTCGGTTATGTGTTGCTCTTCAGATGATTCACCTGCCAGCTGTGCTTTTTCTTGATGAACCAACTTCAGGTAATGAACGTTCAGTGTATACAGTATCAGACAGCAGGAGCCCATCAATATGGGCTGTCTGCAGGAGCCCATCAACATGGGCTCCTGCAGACACGCATTATCCGTTTGCACATGACGTCATAAAAATTCAAAAATTTACCTTATACATCCTACAAAACTATTTCTAACATTGTATGTGGATACCAGTGTTTAAATCTTTCACAAAATGTTTCAAATTCTAACGATGTTTTGCTTCCGATTTATACAGGTTTTAAATGTGTCACGCAATTCGTCACGCTATATTTCAGATAAGCCATAAAAATAAACAAAATTGAACCAGTTGAAAGTTATTTTTGCATTATAGATCCCTATAAAAATAAGCCGATTTAATGGCACTTATAGTGAAAACAATATTTTGTGATGAGATTTTTGGTGTAATTAAGACTTTGAATTTTTGGCCGCCATGTTGGTACCCCGCCACTTTGGGGCACCAAGATGGCTGCTAAAAATGTCTAATACTCGCTCGCCTTTAAGGTGGCTCGACTGGGTTTTTTGGCGACATAACATCCCAACTTTGAACGGCTGATACTTCACTGTCTGAGCTCGGTCAGGCAAGCTGCTTCACACATATACTAGAGATGATATGAACTTTCCAAAAAAGTAGATTTGATTGACATCGGTGTTACCATAACAACAATCTGATGACGTCATGGTTTTTGCATATTAGTAATTTTCTCAACATCTGGACCTAAACTTTTAAAACGACTGTATGCCGCATACAGTCTAGATGTAAGTCTTCAAGACTGCAAAGTTTAAAACAAAATCTATGAGAGCGTTTTCGAATAAAATTGGGTTGAATATTTTCCAAAATTAAAGATTTGCATTACTTTCTGTTAATTCGTCGATGCCGGCATTTTCCTGACAAATTGAAACAATATTTTCACCATATATTATTCATGTGTCTTACAACTTCATTTCTTGAAGATTTCATCCTGTTTGCTTCACTAGATTTCAGTTGATGTGATCAGAAGCAAAGTCTTAAATATGCTCATTCTAATCACGGAAGTAGAACTTTTGTTAGGGAAGCGTTTATTTAAAAACTAGTCGATGAAAAATTTTTTTAAAATCTTTTGATCTTAAGTTTAACATGTAATGCACTCTCTCTGTAAGTATATGTAAGTGAAAACACTCTATAAGGAAGGGCACAAGACTTTTTATGCTTCTAGACCGGAACTTCGTAATTCCATCCACTCACCAGAACATAAGGTTTGTGCATTTACTGCTCGTTCCAAATACAAATGCGACAGGTAATGGCCACCTGCCTTGCCCATAGGGACGGCGTTGGAGGGGCAGGAGGGTGGGGTGTGGTACTCAGACGGGGAGGGGGCGAGTCGGTGAAGAAAAATGCTTTGGAGAGGGGAGGGTCCAAAGGTTGTTTCGTTGCTTAAAGGGGCTCTGTCAGGAGGGTTTTTTTCTTTTTTCAAACTATGCTAAAGTTAATAGTAAGTAGCTTTACTCACACAGAAGTCTTTTTTTCAATTTTCCAAGTTGCCATCCATTTCCATCTATGCCATTCGCAGCCAGAGGCATAAAAATGCTTATTGTAATTCTTGCTAGGTCTGGACGCGTCGTCTTCTCTTGAGTTGTTAAATCATCTGAACCTTGTATGTGAGTCTGGCAGGCTTGTTATACTCACCATTCATCAGCCTAGACTGGAAATCTTTCATCTCTTTGACAAGATTCTTCTCTTAAGTGATGGCCAGGTATGTGAAATGACAAAACGTAGCTCCTTTTCGATCAGAAAGATATGAACATAAAATACTTTTGCCAAGTTTAACCCTTTGTGCGTAACTCGAGTCATATCGTTTAAAAATAGGTACGCCATGCGCACTTGTGTTGCTGCCCAATCCTGTAACAAAAAAATTAACCAAGTGATAGTTTTGATTCCAAGACCTTAATAAATAAATAAAAGAGCCGACTTAATTGGCAAATATAATGTATGTGAAAATAGGCTGAAGGAAATTGGTTTAAAATATCGAATTTTGGTTTTTATGTAATTTCTAAGTTTCTTTCGAGAAGGCAGGGTCAGGGTAAAAAAATAAGCAAAATTAATTTCTTTCTGTTAGCAGTTAGTTGTTGTAATTAGCGAGTTAGCAAAGGAAAAGGGTTTTGAGCTTTGCCGCCCGCAAACTTAGCAAGAAAGCTATTCGAGGTGGGGGCAAATATGATTTTACAAGTTAAATATAATCGCACTGAATATAACAATGCAGGCGCTTATCGGTTCAGTTATTATTTCTAACTTTTTTACGAGACAGATAAGTTTAGTAGTTAGTTAAATGTAACTACAGGCTAAAAGGTTGCTAGTTCTGGAACGATCTTATCATGGTCAATATTTGGGGCATTTAAATATATAGTTTTCTGCTTTTTGAAGAATTTCAAAAAGTTATTCTATGATTTAAATATTGTTATTTTCATCAGGTGGCGTATTATGGTGAGCCCACCATGGCCCCAGCTCTCTTTCTTGGAGCTTATGTCCAGTCAACAACTGAAGAATTTCGGCAGAGTGAAGACGCACCCAAACTTAACGCTACGAACCCCGCAGGTTGGTTACCAAGTCTAGCTCAAACTATGCTTCGTTGGCAACATCTTCCTCAAAGTGTGGTCTTAAAATATTAGATCTTGTCTCGTATGAATTAAAACTGCAACATAAGTTACTAGAGGAAATTACCTTGTGTAACATACCTTACAATGAACAAATTTCCCACGTTTTCGTTTGCGCAATCGTTGCGAAAAATAAACCCGAGTTGTAGTTTCTGCGATGTAGGATTTATTTCATGTACACTTACTTAGAAATACTGTTCATATAAACCAAGGAGAACGGCGAGCTTCGAAGAACGGGTTCTTAGTATAGCAGTTTCTTGGTCGAAAGTTGTGATCACCAAACAACGTGACACAAAAGACGCCACAGGAAACCCAAACGCTGTATTAGCTTTTACATAATCATTTAATAAAAATAATACAGCGTTTGGGTTCCCTGTGAAGACACTCAGAACAATACCACACCACTTAACACATAGATTCCATTTGGCCGTGTATCTGTTCAGTTATAGATCACAGATGACGTAAAAATGTGGTAAGAACAAAAAAGTGGCACACGAGCTGCAGCCGAGTGTATCACTGATGTTATTACCACATTTTGACGTCTTCTGTAATCTATAACTGAACAGACACACGGCCAAATGGAATCCATTTGTTTTATACAATGAACAGAAAAGTAAACAGAGTAAAATTACGAACTTGCCTCGTAGCGCTCGACTGTTCGAAGATTTGTTCCAGTTTAGGTATTTTTCAAGTCGCCAACAATACTTTTCGTCGTGGTTTCTTCTTTTTCTTGCTCGTAAACAGCCCCTGCTAAACATTTTTCGAGGCTTTCACTTGCTCAATCCAGAATAATCTCGCAATTAAACATTTTCAAAACTGTGCGCCATGTTGGACAAAACAAAGCAAACAATTTTTCTATGACGTCAGCCGTGCGTCTGTACTCTGATCACAGAGCGCGTGGTATTCAGTTCATTGTATAAAACACAATAGCTTACCAACAATAGTTTCCGCAACAACAAGAAATACCCCTTATAAGTATATCCCAAACCAGTGGATACTGTTTTTCGCGCGCTCTGATTGGCTACTCAAACTCAGGAGACCATTTGCTGTTCACCTCTAGGCATTGTTCTGGATTTCGCGCACGAGTCTTTTTCCCTATTTGTCAGAAATAAATTAATTATTTTTGGCTAGCTATCGACTGGTTTGGTACATCGTGTGGCACTAAATTTTTGCGGAGTTTCATTTTTTCGGACCGGCATTTTTTTGTGTTTTGTGGGAACTAACTTTTGCGATTGGGAAAGACTGTTTTATTTTTTTGGGCTGGGAATTAATATTTACAATTTGCAGGAAGTCGCGTTCAATAGGAATTACAATCAATCAATCTATCAATCAATCAATCAATCAATCAATCATTTATTTATCCACTTAACGTCTAATGAGCTAAAAGCTCGTTCAGTACATTCGTCCGTTGAGTACATTCAATAGGCCATTTCGAAAAATACCATAATAATCTTTTATGTGCAGGCTCAGCCTCACCGGGGTGTAGTTATTCAGTCTCCTTTGTTAGAATGGCACAATGGAATTCAGAGTACATGTAGAAACGCTAGGACGTAGCATTGTGTGTTCGTATACAAATGTGCACCGTATGCAAATTGCCAAGCACAGCACATGCAGTGCGTGCTGAAAAGAAAAGAAATTACATCAAACACCACCCAAACCTGTACTTTAAGGAGTATTATGGTGGCCTACCGAAATGGACGAGTCTAGATTCCATAGCTCAGAAGGAGGTCGGACACCTTATTGAGACTTATACAACGGAGTAACTGGTTAGCTTTCAGTTGAGGTTGGGGTTAGCAGTTTATATAGTACCATATTCCGTTTGAATCCTTTGTTATTAATAAGGGATGGGCACATCACTCCGGTCTCCGCAAGAAACCACTAGACCAACTGCGAAAAAACCATCACACAAAACGTAACTCCTTGACGAGAAGAGGTATGATTTATTACATTCCTTCCCATACCTTAACAAACCCTAAAATCCGAACAACAACCCCCAAAAAACAAGGAAAGCTGGTCATACAAAACATTACAAACCAGTAAAAGCTTGAGAAAAACCTTGTAACTCATTCCACTTCGTATACAGATCAAGAGCCGCGCTATCGAGAGAGGCCAATTTTGCTGCTGGACCAGCTGGATTCATAACTTCCTAAAATAGAGTTCCAAGAATGGACGTGTTGATGGAGTTGGCCAGCTATAAAGTTATCTGGATTTCTAAGAGGCAGATTGAGAAGCCCTGGTGCTATAGAACCATCTAGAATTTGTTGAATTCCAGGCACGAGAAAAACTGCCCCCTGACGAGGTGTCCCACCCACGGTAATCCATTGCACACGTCTCAACGAGGCTTTGTCGACCGCTTCCAGGGGATTAAAAGGGAACCTGAAACTCCCATCTTGGAGCAGAAAAATGTTCATCGGACTTCCATTTTTTCCTTGGGCTCTAGAAAAGTAAATCGAATGGGAGATACGCGTAAGAAGAAGCGAGCATGGGAAATATCACGTGGGTAGGGACTCCTCGTCAGGAGACAGCAAACTCCCGCGCCCGACGAATCGGAACGCCCACGAGCATGCCCAGAAAATAGACATACCCGCGTGAGTTGCTGGCCCTTTAAAGGAGAAAATAGAGAACTATGAAGACAGAAATAAGACTAAATATCAAAGAAGAACACATTTATTGATAATAAATGAACAAGCACACTGCCTCAAATTCGGACCATACAACCTCATATGAGAAGAAACACAAGTTCTGCCTTATACAGGGGGTTTAAAGTTCGGGCCTTGGCGGTCTGACTTGTACCGTTTAGAAGGACCTGCGTTAAACTGCTGATCAGAAAGGCGTTTGAAGCATCTTGACTGTATGTGACCCACTCTTCCACAATAAAAGCAATGGACGGAGCTAAAGGGGCCTCTATAACCTTGATTCGAAGACGGAGTTTGCGAAGGCCGGCGTGGGGCTGGTTCGGTTCTCCGAAAGGACTTATCGACCTTAGACAAGACATCCAGGACACGCTCTTGATGTTTGTCCCCGAGGAGAGCCGCTAAGTAGTTCCTGAACTGATCAGGCGGGGCCGAAGTCTTGTCTTTGAGGGCTTGAAAAACCGCTTGGAAATAAGGTAATTTAGCGTGATTCGACGAACGGGCCACCGCTTTCAGTTCGATCAAGACGTCGAACGCCTCATCCTTGTCAAACGGGGGGTTTTTCCTTAGGAGGAGGGACGAGAGCTTGGCCAAAACCTCTTCTACGGACTCTTCCTTTCCCTCTTCCAGCCTCTTAATTCGATCCCTCAAAACTTGCAAAGCGTCGTTATCCTATAATAAGGAAAAACCGAGAGTATAATCAAACACGCACGCAGGAAGAAAACAGCTGTTATGAAATCGAGATAACAACTGCAGGTCAATACTAGAAATAAAAACTGTAGGCGAGAAACTCTTAATCGAGTCCGCAAGAAAAATAACTCCTGACAACTTCATGTAAATGTGTTGAAATGCGTTGCAATAGGAGGCATAAAACAATGAGTACTTTAATTTGTTGTTAAATAAGATGCAAATGAGGTGCGCGCATTCTGCAGTCGAGCGAGGGAGGACCCAAGGGGGCTTCGATCCCGACAACAGTTATAAACAAACCCGCGGGAATGAACGATGCTCGAAGTTGAGCACGAAAGCACGAATAATAACCGGCCGGAACAAACAATACTCATAATGTAGCTCACTGGTGCAAACAATACGCACAACAACGTCCGCAGGCAAAATCGATTCTTCTAATCTAGCCACAAACATGAACAATACAGTCATCCTAAAGGCACAATTCACACTGGTAACCAAACCCGCAAGCACAATTAATCCTCGTAATAAAGCCTGAAGGCACAAACAATACTCGTAATCAAGTCCGCGGGTATAATAAAAACCGTAATCAAGCTCGCAGGCGTAATTGTAAATTGTAAATGTAATTTTAGTATTAAAATTCTTTTTAAAACCTTTTAAATGTAATTTGGACATGGGGGTCCGCCTAGAATGGGGTCTAGGACTCTTTTGCGGACCTCCTATGGCTATCTTAAGTCTATAATGTTGTTTTTTTATAATGTAATTGATTTCTATTTTAGCCATGCATTGTATTAAATAAAATAAATAAATAAATAAAATAAATTCTAGAGATCAAGCCCGCAGGTACAATAAACTGTCGTGATCAAGCCCGCAGGCACAAAGGTACTCGTAATCAAGCCCGTAGGCACAATAAAATCCGTAATCAAGCGCACAGGCGTAATAAATCCACGAGATCAAGCCCGCGGGCACAATAAACTCTCGTGATCAAGCCCGCGGGCACAAAAGTACTCGTAATCAAGCCCGCAGGCACAATAAAAACCGTAATCATGCCCGCAGGCGTAATAAATCCACGAGATCAAGCCCGCGGGCACAATAAACTCTCGTGATCAAGCCCGCAGGCACAAAAGTACTCATAATCAAGCCCGCAGGCACAATAAATTCTGGTAATGAAGCCCGCAGGCACAATAAATTCTGGAGATCAAGCCCGCAGGCACAATAAATTCTCGTAATCAAGCCCGCAGGCACAATAAATTCTCGTAATCAAGCCCGCACGCACGAACAGAACTTGATAGAACCCACGACAAACGCGACAACACCAGGGTAATTATAGATGCGAGCGAAGCTAATGAATTAGAAAATGGATAAATAAAATGACGCCCAAGGAGACGCGAGCACATGTACAACTACCCGCGAGGTATAAAACGAGAAGGAAATGACAACGATAAACCCGAGGAAAAAAAACTGACAAACATATAGATTCCGAAAGGGCTAATATAAGATGTAACTAAAAAACTACAACAAAGACACAGCGAGCTAAACAGGGCGCAAACCAAATGACAAACAACACGTGTCCGGGATGACAAAAAGAAAAATAATATAAAAGGGGAACATGGCGAAACAAACAGGGATAACTAACCGCGACCAAGTAAAGAAAGAAATAGGAAAACGCCATTTACCACAACTGGATCTTGGGCTTGACCCGGGATGACTTCCTGAAGGGCTTGGGCGTCCGGGACAACCGGAATTTGGGCATCTTCGGGTGGCGCTGCAGCCATAATCGCAAATTCTGTCCCTCCTGCGGTAACTTGCAAAAGACGCTTTCTTGATTCCGAATTAACCTTTAAACCTTCACCGGCCAATAGAAAGGTGGGAGAAACCCCGAATAACTGATAGGCGGCATTCGAAGTGCAATTATTGCATAATCATCGGATTCCAACAGAATATGAATATTCAAATGACTTTGAATAGTTAAATTTAGGCCTAAACAACCCGAAAAGCAAGGTGGCACTGTGGTACGGTGGGGATTTTAGATTTTCTTTTTTACACTTAAAAAATTATTGAAAATAAAATTCTAAGTGTCGACATTACGTTATATAATTCTCAATAAGTGTCCGACCTCCTTCTGAGCTATAGAAGGTAGACTCTACCTACCGAAATACAGGTGAAACAGCATGCAGATGTAAAACATGTTAATCAGTGTCACTCTATTTCATTTATCTCTAATTAACGAAAGAGATCTTTAAAGCCTGAAATGGGCACCAACACAAGTAATTAATGGTTTTTATATAATTTCGACACTGGAGTAAATTTTTACGGGGAAAATTTCGCGGGAACGTTTTTTTGCGGATCGTGAAAAAAAAAACACAAAAATTATAACCCGCAAAAATTTAGTGCCACACGGTATACTAAGTGTCGGTAAAGCCAATGTTCACCTCCACTGCGGTGAATAGTTGTTAATTAATACACTAAAACAGTGGATAGCGTTGTAGGCTACTGAAACTCGGGAAAGCAAGTGCTCACCTCCAGACAATTTGTTCGCGAAAACTGTAATCGTTGACAGGAATAAATGAGTTAAAAATCATCATTTTTCTGTATATACTAAAACAGCTATTCACCACAGTATCGGTGAATAGTTGTTAATTGTCCACCTCTTCTCTTCATAGACACCATCATGGATTTATTAAACTTTCCCAAAGCTCGACGCGCTATTTTGGATTATTACCAGACAAGCGGTGAACCACAGGCAGTCCAGGAGGCCATAAGGACTGCACAGCGTAACCAAGGGCTCAAGAGTTTTGACACGGCAACAACAATTAAGAAGAAAAAGGGGTAAGTATGGCTTTAAGATGGCACTGTATGTAAGGAATGGTTGACAAAGTTCTGGATATTTACCCGATGTTACTTTCTTTCTTATTACGTGGCGCGTTGATGTAATGGTTCGGGTTAGTGCCTTGAACTTTCCACCGCTTCTCGTAACTCCTTCTAATTTTGCCTTGGTTTATTACGTAATAAACCAAGGCAAAATTACAAGGGTATGGAGTTATCAGAGTATAAAGGGGCCAATATCTCACCCCAAATTTTATTAAGATGCTAATTTTTGGCAAACAGGCGTTTTTCGTCACGCCCTTTCCCAATAACTAATCAAATCCCATAATTTCCCAAATTTAAGTTTTTGTGACGTCACACTTTAGAACTCTATTGTAGAGAGTTTAAAACCACATCTGGGCCAAATTTTGAAGCGCAAAAGAATTTCGTTCAAGAATTCTAAGCAGACGAGTATTAGACATTTTTAGTTAAAATGTATGGAGCGGCCATCTTGGTGCCCCACTTAGGGGCACAAACATGGCGGCCAAAACTTCAAAGTCTTAATTACGCCAAAACTCTCATCACAAAAGATTTGATTCACTACAAGTTCCATTAAATCGGCTTATTAGCATCTATAATGCGAAAATATAATTTTCAACTGGTTCAATTTTGTTTATTTTCACGGCTTATCTGAAATAACGAATGACGAATTGCGAAACACATTTAAAACCTTTACAAATCAGAAGCAAAAGATCGTTAAACCCTGAAACTTTTCGTGAAAGATTGTAAGACTGGTATCCACATACCATGTTAGAAACACCTTTGTAGATTTTTTTAAGTAACGCTCCACATAAGAACTACAGTAAACTTCATTGTTCTGCGGCATTGGCTCTTTCTCGCACAGAATGTCTTTGATTTCAAGAACAGGGGAGGAGCTAATGGTTTATAATTATATTTAAGTATAAAAATAAAGAAAATCCATTTGCGTCAGATAAATTTTAGAAAATGTTCGTGCTTAACGAATCAAAATGGCAGAAGACAATAGCTAATAATTTTGCTTCTTTGATGAAGTTCCTCAAATACAATTTCTTTAAAAATTTGCATGTTTTGCGATTGGGTCTTAAATTACATGAAACCTTTAAAAAATCAAACAAAATGCACCTTGAAACCTAACTTTTTAGCGGTCTTTGAGTCTAGGCCAATCTGCACTCTTCACAGTGAAGATAAAATTGATATCTTCACTTTTCACAGTAAAAATAAAATTGATATCTTCACGTTTTGAGATATGATTTTCTCAGATTCTTTTATTATTCGACATAGCATTCTAGAGTGCAAATACGCATTAACACGAGTGCAACTATGACTTAATACACTCAGGGATGTAGCTACCTGAATGCACGTGCGTACCTGAAAAAGTCGAAAAAAAAGAAAAATTTGGGACTTGAGGGTGGGGGGGGGGGGGGGGAGTTGGAGGTAGGGGGAGTGTTTGAAAACAGTGATTGTGCGTACCTCTGAAAAAGTCCTGGATACGCCCCTGACACTGTTCTAAGCACGCGCTAGGAAAAATACTTTCAAAAACTTAGATTTGGGAGAACACGACTGTCTTATAAGAAACAATTTATTCAACGAAAAGTCGTGTAATACGGCTGGGCATTTTTACGAGTCATTTTTTTTTTCCAGCCGTAATACACAACCTTTCGCTAAACAACCTCTATGTATTTTTGTTAGTGTAAGCCTGTGGCAAATTTATGAAACTAAACTGATAAGAATTCTCTCCTTTTTTTCAGTGCTGGAACTTTCAACAGAACCTTTGTTCTAGAAGCTCGGACGACTGAAAGACAAACTTTTGGGCAGATGTTGTATTTTCCTTTTATATTCTTTATGTTTGGACTCTTAGTAGGTAATGCAACATGTACAAAATTTTAGACAACCAGATCAGATACCATGCACCGGGGGGGGAGTCAACAAAGTTTTATGCGGGGATGCTCCGCCCCAAGGTCCAAACCCTTAACCTTTCATATACCGTTTTTGACAGAAAAAGTACCCCTTTCATATACCTTTCATTGAAAATGGTTCCCCATTGATATACCTTTCATTGAAAATGGTACCCCTTTCATATAAACTTTACGTGCGTCTGTTTGATATATTTTGAAAGGCCCTTTTTATAATACTTAAATGGCAGTTTTCCCAACCCTTTTTATACTTCATCTCCTGTTTTCCCTACCCTTTCCCATACTTCGTGAAACCCCTACACTTTCAAATATTTCAACTTGCGAAATCCCTACATCCCTACCTTTTCATATACCTCCAGCTCAAAAAGGTACCCTTTTCAGGCGGAGCATCCCCGTATAGCCCATTATAGTGAGTACCCCCCCCCCCCCCCCCCCCACCACCCCCCACCCTCCCGGGACCATGCACCTCTTCAGAACCTCTACTTTCATCACAGATATGTACTGTTTTCAGGGCTAGGGTCCACCGTTCTGTTGGTTGTTTTATTGTTTTCTCACCAACCGTTCGCACTTGGTATACACAAAATTTATTTTAGTGTAAAAATTTGTTCCGTTTGAAGTGTTAAGCCTTGTAGGATGGCCTGCTATCTGCCTAGAGCTTGGAACATGGTACGTACTCAGATCTCCTGTCATATTTCCCCCTTTTTTCGGACAGGTTTTTTCTGGCCACCGTATAACAGTAGTTGTGCCAATCTTGTGAGGCGTTCCGAGACGTACATGCCGCCTCAACCAGATTAATTACCTGAAACGCATACCCAAAACGCTACAATGCCACGTTTCCACAGCATAAAATGTTTTTAAAATACATTCTTTTAAAATTGTCCGCAGGAACTGCTTACTACCGGGCACAGGAAAAAGACGGTGTGTTGTTGATGTCAGCCTTCTGTATTTACTGCTGTGCCAGCCCGTTGTTTCTGAGTAATGTTCTAATGGCGCACCTCAGTAAAGCTCTAAATGTAAGTACTGCAGTGTACAATCCATCAGGTTAATTGCAAGTTTCATTCTCTCTGTCAATCCTTTGTCTTGTTTGTCAACGTGTGTCAAGGCGAGACCCTGAGATAGCTGCGAGAATGTGCAACTAATGGAAACGCCGTTCAACCTCGCATGTTTGTGAATAATTTATTCTGACGGATGCATCTCGGTGGCCAATGTGCTAAACAACCCATTGTGGTCGCAAACATATACATTAAAAGACATTTATTCACGCTTAGCTTTGTTGTCATTGTTCTTCTTCTTGTACGCGTTAGTTTATTTGGCCAACGTATTTCGACTCCTAACACCTAAATCAAAAGACACCGAAGACTTCTGCTGATGAACACATACCTTCCTCTTTACTACAATCAATTTTGGACATTACTACCGAATACCTCCCAATATTTTTTCGGGCAATTAAGAAATATGATGCTTTATAACTACACCATCTGCTCGCAGCACTGTACCTTCCATTAAGAACCACTAGTATGTACTGGAAAGCAATATATAATATATACTTCCAATTTTAGTGTACTCCATCATTCACGAAAATGTTCCTTGCCGGGTTGTGCAACCCTCGGTGGGGCCAGAGTTTTACACTGTTCATCCCCGCGATCTGTTTCTGATACATTTGACCAGTTTTGCAGTTTTGTTGTTGCAGCTGCTAACGTGGTATGGCGCGTGAAATCCCGTGACACATTATGGTGAATTTTAACGCGCTCGTCGTTTGTTGTAATAAACCCATGCCACACGTGCGATGATCGATTCACTTAAGACCTTTGAGTCCACTGAAGCAGATACCACGCAGCTCTCAACAACCTCTAATTGGACCTGTATATCACGCAGCTCTATTGTTTTCAGGGCTAGGGTCCATTGTTGTGTTGTTTATTCTATTGTTTTCGCAGCAAATCAGGGAAGACCTTGTAAGAGCTGCGTACTGCCCCCACTGAAGGATCGCATAGATCGTTAGACCCTATCTCTAGCAATAAAATGTCCGGGGACCTTGCCTTTTGAGTGGTAAAATCAAAGCGCACGATTTTTTCGACTGTGCTGGCACCGTTCCCATTCAGGCTCACCTCACCATGCACGAGTCATCGTGGCCAAAGTGCTCATAGAAGGATATATACTAAAACAGTGGATAGCGTTGTTGGCGCGCTCTGATTGGCTACTGAAACTCGAGATAGCAAATGCTATTCACCTCCTGAAGCAAAGTTCGGTCATTTGCGCGCGAAAGTTGTAATCGTTGACGGGAATAAATGAAATAAAAATCATCATTTTCGTGCTATATTATCTCACTAGTTTAGTATACACTAAACTTCGATCTTCGCGGTTCGGTAAATTTCCACCACTGGCCACCTCCACTTTGGTGCATGAATAGTTGTTAATTATTCCTTGTGTTCCTTACAAATTCTCCCATTCTTCGCTTCTTCGCGTTTTCGAAGTGTCTGTGAAGAGTATTTGTTGTTAAGTTTTGAACGTCCAGTAGATTTATACTAAAACAATTACATTATTCGCTCTTGATTTCTGTCACGTGATAGTTGATTCGGGCTTCGCCCTCATCAACTATCACGCTATTCTCTATTTTCGAATTGCCCATAATACACTTTGTTTTCCCCCCAAATTTTGCATAAACCATTGTTTGTAAAAGCCCTTGGGAGGACTGCATATTCCCAAGAGCATTTCAAAACAATAGTTTATGCAAAATTTGGGGGTAAACAAAGTGTATTATGGGCAATTCGAAAATAGAGAAGCTCATAATCTAATTGCTAAGCAGCATAAAATCATTTATTTTGAAATAAATTAAAGAGCAAAACCAATATTGAACGAGCAATCAGACTCTATCCGCGCTAAGATATTCACGTAACTTAGAACTCAAAAAAGAATGTTATTATCTGTTTCTCATTTATTTATATTCACCTTTTCTTTTTGTTATTTTCTACTTAAAGTTTTTAACAATAAATTTTCTATTATTATCATTATACCTAGTAGGTGCCCACACGAGGTAGGGCGAGAAAGCGTCACTGATGCTTCAGATGACGTTATGCCTTACTTGTTATTTTCTTTTACTTGCAGATATTTCACCTCGAGCGTGCGGATGGCTGTGGCCGTTCGCACGAGAACGTGATACAAACGTTCGTGCGATTTACTGCCATGTGTGTGCTTCCAGTAATCGTTTGTTCTGTTATGTCATACTTCATGGTACGTCTAAAACAACTATTGTCACCCAAACTTTTAACAATGGTCACCTCATTAACTTTTCCGGAATGTACATTTTTATATTTATTATTATTCTGTAGAATAGAGGAGAATCATTTTCGACATACCATTATCATCCAGAGGGAGGGACCCTTACCTGTTTATATACTGTTTTTGATAGAAAAGGTAACCCTTTCATTTACCTAGTTGACTTACATCCCTGATACATGTTGTAATGACAATGGAAATACAAAAGAAGCATTTTTGGCTAACATTTGAGCAATCTTTCCTTACTTTTCACTTCAGTACAAACATAAAATACTTCAATAGACGAATAAGCCGTTTTAACCCTTTTGGGCGGAGCATCCCCGTATAGCCCATTATAGGGAGTACCCCCCCCCCCCCCCCCCCCCCCCCGGGCGTTACCATCATCATTATTCCTTTTTACCTCCAGCCTCAAAAAAAAGTACCCCTTTCGGGCGGAGCATCCCCGTATAGCCCATTATAGGGAGTACCCCCCCCCCCCCTCCGAGGGCGTTATTATCATCATTATTCCATTTTACCTCCAGGGTCATAACTATATGGCGTCGATGAGCGTCCTTTTCCGCACATGATTCCTTGCTGCTTAATCCGCAGTATTTTTAGCTCTGCCTTAGGGTTTAGCGCACTCCTTTCAATCCTGCAACACGCACCACTTTCAACTGTTCTTGACCTTTGAGTTTCCTGTTTTGTAAAAAAGGTGCCGACATTACGACTGAAGCTTTTGCTGATACGTGAAATGCTCCTATAACATCGAGAGCACTGTAGAATCCCCCCTCCCCCCCAAAAAAATGAAAGAATTAAAGACAAAATGAAATACAGTATAACCAATATAGTTTCATCGTGGCCATCTGAAGCCGAACATGCGCAGCTATACTCATTGAAGTTTCGGTTCGCTGGTACAGTATTTACTCATGCGCAGAGCGGCATGAGTTAAGGTTTGCCCTCCGTTTTTGTTTTTATAATTATTATTTTTATTATTTGTGTCACTGTTGTACACTTCCGGTTTCTTGACTTCCGACTACTCTCATTTCCGGTTCTAAACAACAACATTAGCAAAACAGCGTTACTGAAGTGTCATGACACCATCTCCCACAACCCTTATGTTCACGTTATGCATATATAACACACAGAAGAATCACTGGCTTCATTGTGGTACAGCCTTCATTTATAAAACATTCAATAGTAACAACGTAGTTTGCAGGAACGATGACTTAATGAAAGGAGTAACTCTTCTCCATGTCGGACATCTTCTTATCTTGTTAAAATATACCATAAAACTTTCTTACGCATGCACGTGAATATAGGCTACTTGGAGCCTCTCGTTTGTAAGAAAACTGGACGATTATGCATTTATCGTTTGAAGGCGTTGCTAACAAAGCTCACACACACAGGTCGCTTTAATAAACAGACAAAAAGAAGTATTGAGAACTTCAGAAACATAATATGTTAAGAAGAACCTCACTTCGTTAAAACACACGCTTATATGCCAGTGATATTTCAGTGTCGTTATACACAGTACAATTTTTTTTTACTAAATGTTATGTTTTAGGTCATGACGACATATGACTTGTGGAGGTTCGTAATGGTAACAATCATTTCACTGGTTTTAAACCAAACTTGGATCGCGCTCTACATGATGGTCGTCTGTGCGCAGCCGAGCATCGCTCATCGTATTTGTCCGATGGTGGCTGGTATTGGTGGCTTTGCAGGGGGCTTTATAATACCCCTGCCCAAAATGCCAACTGGGTGAGAGATTTTATATTTCTGCCAACACTCTGGATTTAAAGGGGCAGTAGTATCACGAGGTTCCACGCGCGGCACTGTTCACTATTCTTGCACCGGAATTTTGGACATATCACTGTTAAACATGATTTTTTTCTTTCTTCCGGCTATCAAAACAGATTTTTTGATTCAACAAATACCTCCACTTCTCGACGGCCTTTTTGAATTTGCGAAATCAAACTTGAAAACGTGGGCCGACGATTTCAAGTTTCGACCTCGTGATACTGCCCCTTTAAAGGGGCACTGTCCTGCCGAAGAAACAAAATTTCGTTTATCGTATTTCCATATTGTATCTCCAAATGCACAGGGGACCCAAACACTGTATTAGCTTTAACATAATCATTTTATAAATGAGGTAATTAAAGGCAGATAAAAATATTGTTATTTACCTGTGTTCCTGTGTCTTTTTTAGTTGTTTTGGAAGCAATTTGAATCAGAGCGAAGGCGGTTGACCTTGCACGTTTCAAATATTATCTTGTCCGCCGCTTTGTAAATTCGACGCGCCTATTACGTCTCAAGTTGCCATTATAAGCCCAGGTTATGACATGCTGTTTAAGAAGTGGTACTTCTTAGGGGTAAAAAGTTATTTGAGCCACGCCTATCAAACAACATTCTGGTACCTTTTAGGGTGCTTTTTGAAAATTTCCGATGAGCACCCCCGTCATTTTTATATGGGAGTACCCCCCGGGGGTCAACCGTCTTCGATCTGATTCAAATCGCTTCCAAAACAACTCAAAAAGACACAGGAACACAGGTGAATAACAATAGTTTTATTAAGTGATTATGTTATAGCTAATACAACGTTTGGGTTCCTTGTGCCAAATGTAACCAAAATATACAACTAAATTGGATAAAAAAATTCTATAGAGCAAAACAGAAGCAGTAGTTTGGATATAAAATACATGATTGCAAGGAAGGAAGTGGATTACAGTTCACCAATTGCCATTCTGATGGACTTTTGACTTGTTTTAGACGTTATGTTGCCGGTTATGTTGTCTCTTTAGTTCATATTTCTTTGCTTTCATCAAGGTTTGTGATTTTTTCTTCCTATTTAAAGAAAGTAAAGCAAGGCTCCTGGCTACAATCTTCTAAAACTCATTAATAATTCATGATGAGAACACAAAGGAAATCGCTACCATTGGAGGAGGTTTGGATACCCGGTCTTAATTAGCATAGCTTTTGGCAATTTTATATCCTTCGTTTTCTCCGCATTTAATGATCAGTTTGGACGCTATATGAAACACTGGAAAGTGTTTCATCAGGTACCCAAACACCTCGAAGTGGGTTTAAAAAAAAATCGGCTACGCCTCGGTTTTCCAGATACCACGCAGCTCATAACAACCTCTAATTTCATTGGACCTGTATATCACGCAGTTCTATTGTTTTAAGGGCTAGGGTCCACTGTTGTGTTGTTTGTTCTATTGTTTTCTCAGCAAATCAGAGAAGACCTTGTAAGAGCTGCGGTTTTCACCCACTTCTCGGTGTTTGGATATCCTGATGAAACACTCTTCCTTGTGTTTGATATATTACATGAAAACACGATACATCGGCTGGGACACTGTCTCTTTATATAGCTTACTTCATGGTAGTAAACTAGATTCATAATTGTCTGGTACGAAGCGTTTGCATTCATGGCCTTTTTAACTATCACTTCCTTCTTCCTATTGAGAAAGTTAATCAGATTTATTATATGGTACAATAGCACGCGCTGCTGAGCAAAACAACATGACCAAAGTTACCACTCACGGAGACGAAAATTTCAGTAACAGTCAAAAGGAATTAAAAGTTTGTTCAAGAACAGAAAAGTGAAAACGCTGAAAAAAACGTCAAGTGATATGAAGTGTTTTTACCGTTTTCTTGACGAGATAAACAAGACAACTGTTCAGATTTTGGACTTACCACCGGAAGAACTTGACCACTTCCTGGGAAATTCGAAAGTTCGTTAAAGACGTAAGGAAAAATCAGTGGCGAGGAATACGAGCCAAGTACTTTGACGGGACTGCAGAGAAGTATCCTGAGGTTTCTGTCGGATTCCGGGTCCAAGATGAACATTCTGAAGGGCGACGAGTTTGCCTTTTCACGAAAAGTGCTGGAAGCCAAGCGTAGAAACGAATTCGCTCGCTGTGAATAACGCAAGCGTTTCAGCACCTTCAAATGGTGTTTTTCCTGGAGCGAATATCAGCAGTATCTCTGGATGCCAGTTTCAGATCTTCACTGGCCCAGTGAAGTTGATTCAACAAGGGAAAAAGCGACGTTATGTTATTGAGAACGACGACGACATTCATCGCAATTGTCACTGAAATCACTGGTAGTTCTCCTCACGTGTTCGAAATTCAATCATAAACTAGGCCCATCTTTGCCTTAGCTTTTAAACTTTTTAAGGGTCACAGGTCAGTGTGTTTTGTGAAATTAAAGTGGTTGAATTTGCCCTACATGTCCTACATCTTGACGTACTAAAGACAAAAATTGTCTCATTGTCAAACAAACTGTTTCTTGTGGTTTCGATCGGTTCGTTTTGGTTCAGTGAACACGACCTCGAATGACCTCTTGCGCGCGCAAGCGGATGTTGAAAATTACTTCCGGTGTTTTTCATTATTCTTTTTTAGAATAGCGCTAAAAGGGCCATATAATAAATAACTTATTAACCTCGTCCGTTCGGTCATTTTTGGGAACTCTTAGACCTCGGCCTTGATGTATTGACTTAATATATCAAACACGAGGAAGAGTGTTTCCATCGAGATATCCATAGACGGAGAAGTGGGTTAAGAAAACAAGACGCAGCGCAGCCGAGCTTTTTTAATCGACTTTTAGGTGTTTAGATATCCCGATGAAACACTCTTTCAAGTATTTGATACAGCTTCTCAAACTGATTATTAAATGCAGATAAAACGAAGGAAAAAAATTGCCAAATCTATGCTAATCTATGCTAATCCCGATCGGGTTTCCAAACCACCGTCACGCTTATGATTTAATTTATTGTTCAAACTTGATAAGTTATTAACGAGTTTGAGAAAGCTAAATCAAGAATACCACACAGTGACATTTGTCATTCTATTTTTCTTTTCATAGATATATTTTCCTATTCTACATCAACCCACAGTTTTATGGCTTTGCGGCTATCACTAAAGTCTTGTTAAATGATGTCCATCTAAAGTGTGCATACGATTCTACTTTGAACTGTATCAGCACAGATGGGAATGCCGTGTTGGCGAGTTTTGGGTTCGATACAGTCAACATCTATGAATATCTGGCGGTAAGTTAGAATTAACAAAACATTACCTTTATCATTTCCATCGTCACCATCATAATCATCGTCATTATCATTATCGTCATCATCATCATCATCGTCATCATCGCCATCATCATCATCATCATCATCACCATCATCATCATCATCACATGATCATCATCAGCAGTAGCATCATCACATTATTATTATCATCATCATCATCATCATCATCAGCATCATCATCAGAGGTAGCAGCAGTATTACTATACCATCATACGTGTAGACACGCAATAATTAGGTCAGGCTGTGACCTAAGATCGGCACAAACAAGGGAACTTGTTCACGGGACCAGTCATTCCATGTCAACTGCTCATTTTCGTTAAATAAATCTAGTCATGGGGACCAAAATGTGATCGTTAGACTCATTGTCGAAAGAACTGAATCCAGTCCGCACAAACAAGTTCCCTTGTTCCCTCGCTCAAGAGACTTGGACTTGTCCTCAGGACATGGTCTCCCTACAAGTTCCTAAAACCGGTCCTTGGTATAAAACACCAGGCATAAAAAGCCACACTATAATCGACTAGTCCCTTCACAGTGGCGGATCCAGGGGGAGGGTCGGGTGGTCCGGACCCCCTATCAGACCTGTGTCTCCCATGTGGTTCATAAAAATAATAGAATAAAATTGTTTTATACGTAGTTGTTTCACTTCCACCAATTGACTGATTGTCAAGTTTTTGACTTAACAAATGCTTTTCGACTCTCAGGAATGCCGTAAATGGCGTTTTAGAGGGTAAAATCGGAAAAATTGTCCGGGGGAGATGCACCCGGACCCCCCTTTCAGAAATTCCTGGATCCGCCCCTGCTTCGTGTATGCCGACCTTCACTATGGGCGAACTCTGCAATATTTTTTTCTTATTTCAGATACTGCTGGGAATAACAGTTTTGTCATTATTTCTGGCCTGGTTGTTCCTTGAAATGAGATACATCAACATCAACTTCTCCAGAAAGTAAGTTCCACTTTATCAGTGTGTAAATTCCGTATGAGCTGCAATAAATAAGCGCATATACTATTGCCACAACGCTTTTTTCCGAGCTAAACGGCTATGAAACCATACAAAAGAATTACCTATACCCTGTTTGGTTCGTTTTCCTTGCATTGGACAAAAAAACACATTGCATCAAATACCGAGGCCAAAGGAGCTTGCAAAATCGTCAAAGGAGAATGACACGTTTGGTAATAGTCTTACATATCATTTCGTCACAGCTGATTTACAGCGTCCAAAAACGGGGGCATTGGGGCCCTATAAATAACCGGAAAACCGCAATGCAATAAAAATCGCTCAACACCGAAAAAGACACATTCACAAACTTTAAACACCACAGCGAAGTACAGTTACAGTGGAACCTGTATGTAGGGCCCTGTATTAAGCGGCCACTCTCTATTAACGATTTCTATAAGCTTCTCTTTCTTCTTTCATTTTAAAGCTATTGCAATAGAACTAGCAAAAACTTCTACTGCCTTTCACCGGCAACGTCACCTGGATGGCGCATCACGTGAACCTACACGGGTTGACCGAGGTTAAACAAAAAGGTCTAGAAACTAGGAAGCGAAAAACCAAAATGACCGAAAAACCGCTTTTCTTATTCAGAAAAACCGAAAACCGGATGTTTAAATGAAAAAACAAAGAAAAAAAACGAAAACCGCAACGGAAACAAAAAACAGTGCAGTAAATGAGGCGGCCTTCGAATGGTACTCTGGAAAGTGAGAGCGTTAAGCAATAATTCCTTACATCAGGGCGCATAGCTTTTGAGCTGTAATCAGTCTTATTTTTTTCTAATATTCCAGATCCTCGACATTTTTAAAAGGAGATGAAGAGTTTGAGGCTTCCGCCGAGAATCATCCTGCAGTCAAGCCCAGTCGTCGAAAATCAACTTTACATATCATCACAGAGGATGAGGGCTTGCACACTGTCAAGGTTCATGATGGCAAAGTAAAGGACAATTGGGAGAACAGGAGGAAGAGGTCTTCCAGAAAAGAACGCTGGCAGAGCACACGACAACGGATGGAGCGCAGAAAAAGCAGCATCGAAGCAGAAATAGGGAATGTTCTTACAACAGTCGGGCGATCCGCAAATGAAGCTCAACACCAAATGAAAAAGCACAACTTGCTGATGCCTACAATAAGCCAACTTCCATTTCAAATGTTGCGGTGGCCGGACGACCCGAGTATAAAGAACGACGAGCAAAATTTGTCCACGCCCAGAGGAGGTTCAGAACCCAACATTCATGGCAATCAGAATGGTCATGGCTTTCACGAATCCAGGGTACGTTTTAGTTCTGTGGGGAATCCCTGCGTTCGTTTTCAAGACGAGTCAAAGGACGGTTCCTTGCAAGACGTCTTTGAGCAATGTAAAACCTGCGAAAAGAATAAGCGATGGGATTCAGAGCATAAAGAAAGGGTTAGAGAGAACGAAAGTCTGATGAATTACGACAATCGAGACAACAAAGGAAACTCGGATGAATGTTTTGTTGAGATGAAAGACACAACATATAAGGAAGATGACAATGAAACAAACAACAGTCAAGACACAGCGTTCTGAGAGAAAAATGAAGCAGCAAAGCATGCGACATATCAAACAGTTAAATCTTAAGTCTATTTATGATACACGGATCAACATTTGTTGATTAACAAATGTTGGAACGGCTGTTCAACAAATGTTGAACGGTGTATCATGTCACGTTTACAGCGGTTACCAATAGCACGCGTCCCACCGCTTTCAAAAGAATCGGATAAAGTTGAGTTTTAGTGGACGTCAATCAAAGAAAAGCCGTTAAAATTATTTTGGATTCTGACAGGATTTCAAGCAAATAGAGCTAAAAGATCGTCGACAATTTTAAATTACCAGCTAAGTGAAGGTAAAACTTACTCAAAATTGATTTCCAAGCCAGTTTAAACAAAAAGAAAACCTGCAGTTTGCAGAAGCCGTTTTTTTAAATAAAACTTTTAAATTTGTAATTCAGTGATGCATGATGAATAGTAGGCGATCACAATCATAAAGCCGCCGCTCGTGCAAACGCCAGTTTTTTTTACCATGTTGAATAAAATCCCCTAAAACAAAAACAAAATTAAAGTTATTGTATTTCAGAAGAAGAGTAGAAAATCAACAATAGATAAACACAATTTTATGGTTAGCAATGAACACATTGAAATCGTCAATAATTATACCTATCTTGGAGTGAAATTTTCTGCCAATGGAAATTTTAGAAATCATAAGGAAAACTTAACGGAAAAAACAGAGATCCTTTTTTGCCGCTCGTCGTTATCTTGATTTTCTAAAATTACCAGCTCACATCATCAATAAACTATTCAATACACTATTTTTTCCAATTTTAACGTATTGCTCCGAAGTTTGGGGAATCTATGATAAAAGTGATTTTAGCCGCTGGGATAAAGACTCCATTGAGAAAACACATGCATATACATTTTTGTAAGATATGTTTAGGTTTAAACAAACGTTCGCCAAATGTTGTATCGAGAAATGAACTTGGCAGATTATCTCTCGATTTACAAATAACAATGAACATTTTCAAGTTCTGGATTAGCCTTGAAAATCAACCCCCTGACAGCATCGCTAAACTCTGCTTAAACATATCGGATAAAATGGCCCACGAAAGTAAATCAGGTTTGATAAATAAAATAAATATTTTGTGTACACAACTTAATATTAACAAACAATCAGTTAACTTTAAAAACCCTTCTACTTTCCTATCCAAAGCTGAAAATAATTTGTCAAAACATCTAAAAACCATCAGTTAAATTTGATAAGAACAAATAAAAAACTAAAATTCTACTCCATCTTTAAAAATGAAACAAATTACTCTGAATTGATCAATCATATCCGGAATCCTGAACATAGACGTGTAGCCTCCAAATTTAAGTTAGGAAATCATAACTTAAAAATTGAAACTGGAAGATTTACAATTCCCAAAACTCCTGAAGATCTTAGAATTTGTGATTACTGCAATCGAAATTCCGTTGAAAATGAAATGCACATATTATTTTACTGTGATCCATATAACGATTTGAGAAAGACTCTTTTTATTAAAATCAACGACCGAAATACATTATTTACAAATTACAATATCCATGATTAAGTCTGATTTCTTTTCAACAATACTGATTCACTTATCAGCAGGCTAACTGCTAATTTCGTTTTTCAAGCATTTGAAAGACGAAAGAAACATAATAATAATTAATTATACCATTCCATTATATCTTCATTTCCTTCAATTTAGCTGTTTATAGGTGGTTTGCAATCAATCTCTAGAGACATAGATAACAATAGTGAAACGAACAACTGCTGGTGGACGAACAAAAGGAGCTAATGAGAGAACTATTGTTTATGTCCACCAGCATGGCGGCGATGACGTAACATGAAAACCACCTATTGTTATTTTAATCGGTAACACATGTACAACTTAAAATTTTGAAACTGAAGATGTCAAAGGATTGTCGAAACATGTCTTTTAAAATGAAGCCAGTTGTCGTTGCTTTAAAAATTATAAAATGGTAATACTGAATAAACTTTGTTGTTGTTGTAATTGACTTCGAATTTTGATGTTTTTAAATTTTTTACACTTTCTTTTTGGTAAAATTGTTCGAAATCCAGTCATAATTTAAAAAACAATGCTAACGGTTTTCCTTTGATCGACGTCCACCTAACTCAAGTTCGACCTTCTGGATGTAGTGCGATGGGTTGCGTGTTAATGGCAACCGCTGCAGTGTTGAAATAGGCTTTTCAACATGCATGTTGAACGTTGTTGAACAAAAATAGAGACAGGCTTTATTCCGTTCAACAAGATGCAACTTGTTGAAATGACGGCCTCAGTCAATCGCTTTAAAGTGCCCCTGCGATCAAATTTTTGATTTTCCTTTTTTTACATTTTCGCGTACAATTAGACTTTCTTACTCATCTTGCCAAATTTAAATTCATTACGAACATCAGAAGTCATTTTATTTTAACATTTATTTCCGAGAATTTGCGGCCGCCATTAATCAACCTTGTTCCAAGGCTTGGTTGCGAATTGGAGAAAGTGACGTCAAAGACTCAAACATACCTCACGGGTTGAAATTATAATAACAATAAGTATTGAAAATCACGCGAAAAGCAACAAAAACTTTGGACTTGTTCTTCGTGCAAATTTCTATGCTGATTGTTATTATAATTTCAATCCGTGAGGTATGTTTGAGTCTTTGACGTCACTTTCTCCCATTCGCAACCAAGCCAAATCATAGGGGCACTTTAAAATGTTGAATGTGTTGTTTACTCATGCAACAAGTTCAGTGCAACATCGTTCAAGATTTGTTGAGCAAACAAAAGTTGGCCGATGTTAAACCGTGTATTATTAGCTTTAGAAAACATCTTACTGTTGTTTCCTACAAAGGCTGAACAAATGTTGGCTGACATTTCAGGAACCTTGTTAAAAAATCGGCCAATACCACTAGGTTATAAATGAAACTGATGGTGTTGAAACAATGAGACAACGTGAATCAGCGAGAATCAAAGTGGATTTGATTTGTTGCATAGCAGAACAAGAGGCAATTACTCCTTTTACGGCTAAACAAATTATAAATCAAACGCAAGTTGAGAAAAGCTGGAAAACGCCTGGAGACGTTGTTTTTATTGAAAAAGTTGATCACAGAATACATATTTTCAAAAGCAAGCGCAAACCCAAATTTGCAATATTCTGTGCATAATCTGCAATTTGCTGTGCATAAGCAATCTGCAATTTGCTGTGCAAAAGCAATCTGCTATGCATAAGCAATCTGAATTTGCTGTGCAAAAGCAATATAATCTGCAATTTGCTGTGCATAAGCAATCTGCAATTTGCTGTGCAAAAGCAATCTGCTATGCATAAGCAATCTGTAATTTGCTGTGTATAAGCAATATAATCTGTAATTTGCTGTGCATAAGCAATATAATCTGTAATTTGCTGTGCATAAGCAATCTGCAATTTGCTGTGCATAAGCAATCTGCAATTTGCTGTGCATAAACAATCTGCAATTTGCTGTGCATAAGCAATCTGCAATTTGCTGTGCATAAGCAATCTGTAATTTGCTGTGCATAAGCAATCTGCAATTTGCTGTGCATAAGCAATCTGTAATTTGCGGTGAATAAGCAATCTGCAATTTGCTGTGCATAAGCAATCTGCAATTTGCTGTGCATAAGCAATCTGTAATTTGCTGTGCATAAGCAATCTGTAATTTGCTGTGCATAAGCAATCTGCAATTTGCTGTGCATAAGCAATCTGCAATTTGCTGTGCATAAGCAATCTGCAATTTGCTGTGCATAAGCCCAGATTTGCACACAAAAGTACGAGAATCATAGCATGATTTAATTATTATTCATTAATTGGTCAAAATACGTAATATAAAAAACGTTTAATAGTTTTCTGCTATTATTATAATAAAATATATCTTTAGTTTAAAAACAGACACAGCGATAGCTCTGCAAAAACATACGAAAATATTTAAAGCGTTTATGAAACAGAAGATAAACTAAATAATTACCGGTAGCTTGTAATGCATGTTTTTAAATAAAAGGGCCCTTAAAGTGACAATGTCCCGACTAATATATCCTTGTTTTCATGATTATAGCCTGGAGCTTGCCTTGCTGAAGCTTGCTATATTATCTGATATTGAAAGAAAAAACATATACAAGCAAAAACTAACGATAAAAGAGTCCGACGTTTCGGCGACATCTTGGCGCCATTGTCAAGTGAAACTAAATTAAATATGCGATCTCAAGAGTAACTAAGAGTCCAGAGTCATTAATTTGCATACGTTAGACAAAGACCTCAGCGCGAATTGATTCTGATTGTACATTTAAACATGGTCGTAATTGTTTAATGAGTAACACCTCATTAACGAGACAATCAAACTTGTTCTGGCATTTTTTCAACACATTAAAACAATTGCGAAGGTCATCCGGAATCGTGTCTATTATCCTAGTTACTCTTGAGATCGCATATTTAATTTAGTTTCCCTTGACAATGGCGCCAAGATGTCGCCGAAACGTCGGACTCTTTTATCGTTAGTTTTTGCTTGTATATGTTTATCTAAATCACTGTTGATTTGAAAGAAAAAAATCGCCGAAAATGATGAAAGCAAAGAAAAATTAGCTAAAGAAGTTAAAATTCCACAATAATGGTAATTTTGATTTCTTGACCGCCTGTCACGAGATCAAATTAGATGAATAGGCCATTTCCGTGTTGCCTTTAGCCTCTCTATCAAAGCGAGGCTAGGTGCGAAACCTTTCATATGAAAATGAGTTTTCATTCACATGCAAATTAGTTTTATTTGCATGTGAATGAAAACTAATTTTCATATGAAAGGTTTCGCACCTAGCCTCGATTTGATAGAGAGGCTAAAGGCAACTCGGAAATGGCCTATTGTAATCCACTTCCATCCTTGCAATCCTGCATTTTATCTCCAAACTACACTCATGTGTAATTTTTGAGTCTTTCGACGAAATCCTATGGTATGACCATTCAAATGGAACCTCTTCAGCAGTACTTTTGCATGGTACCATTTGTTCTAACTTTTGAGTCTGTTGATGAAATCCTATGGTGTGACCATTCAAATGAAACCTCTTCAGCAGTACTTTTTCATGGTACCATTTGTTCTACCTTTTGAGTCTGTGGACGAAATCCTATGGTGTGACCATTCAAATGAAACCTCTTCAGCAGTACTTTTGCATGGTACCATTTGTTCTAACTTTTGAGTCTGTGGATGAAATCCTACGGTGTGACCATTCAAATGGAACCTCTTCAGCAGTACTTTTGCATGGTACCATTTGTTTTTTATTATTTTACAAAATGAAATTTTGAATTTTTCTTGAATTTTGAAGTTTGCAATTTTTCTTGAATATTTGTTAGTTAAAGGCATAAAAATTCACGCCATTTTGAAGTGGGAGAAACCTAAAGAAGCTTTTAATAGAAAAAAATCTAAATTGTAGTTACATTTATTTTAAGCATTAATACTTTGAATCATATATTTTGTACGTTTTATCCTTGAAATATTTAAAACAATCTCTAACATTCTCACCCCCTCCCTATTCTCTCCGGACCATCTCCCTCTCCCCCCCCCCCCCCCCCCCCCCCCCTATTCTCTCCGGACTATCTCCTGCTCCCCCTCCCCTCCTTATGATTAAGATTCAGGCCAAGTGGCGGATCTAGGGGAGGAGCCCAGAAGAGCCGCCATCTCCCCCACCCCCTCGAAAAAAAAATTCACTCCATCCCTATTCACTCCTGACCACCTCCCCCACCCCTCCCTCCCCCTTCATGATGGAGCTTGATGGAGTTCGCCACTGAGGCCGGTAACATTTGACAAAATACAGGATCTCTAAAAACTCGTGACAGTGTATGTCCATCTCCTTTCCTGTCTCTTTGCTTTCGTTTGCTTTGATTTAAAAAAATGGCGCGCTTTAGTTACACATCTAGGACCTCAGTGAATTCAAGAATAGAAACTCTCTTTGCTGGTTTTTCTCCCGTTTCCTTCTTTACGTCTTGGGGACTTGCATCTGTCTTGTCTTCAGGTTCTTGTTTATCATGATCGCCATTATGACTCATTTCTTGTAGCTGACCATGACCTTTGCTTTGTTCGCATTCGTCTTCCCCTTCAGAATTTTCAACTGATTCCCATATCACTGCCCGTGTAGCAGCATCCTGCTCCGGCGTCACACCAGACGCTCTTTTAATCTTACCTCCATCATCTCTGAGTTGTTGCTCCTCCATTTCTCTATCGGACGTTCCTCTATTTCCTCTCGAAGATCCAGAAGCGTTCTCCCCATCAAAAACATCTACATACTTTTTAAACTCGTTTTCGCGAGTAGTAGCCGCCTTTTCCATTTCTTCTTCAAAAAGCAGTTTTATTGGGCCGTCTTGGGAATCTCCACTTCGCTTTAGCGACAGCTCCTGTCTAAAAGCCTCGCTACACGCCGAGGACGCCATAGTGCGCCTACGGGGAATAGCAGCTTTTTCTTTGACGCGCCTGCGTACGGATTGCGAGTGTTTTAAGGTAAAGCGCGTGGCAAGACTTTGGACTTTGGACATTCCTTTGTCGAAGTCGATCTTCCTCTCCTCAACGTGTTGTTTCGTATGTTTCCAAAGCACCTGTCCTGACACGCTTGTCATCCGGTTTCTGCGTCGTACGGCAAATTTATCCTCTCCTTCTATGGTGTCTCCGTCTATGGTCTGTGTTACAAAGAAAATGTCCGTGAGATATCATTAATAATATATAGCGCAAATTTCATTTACACGATCAAATGCGCTTTAGAAAGATTAAAAAAGAGTAACATTAACAAATAATAAAAATGATGAAATTACAAATAAAAAGCGCGTCTAAAAAGGTACGTCTAAAGATTGCGTTTAAAACTAGATAGAGAATCAAGGCCGCTAATGTCACTTGGCAGGTTGTTCCAGAGGTTTGGAGCAGCAGAGAGAATGCCCTCGCTCCAAGTGTTATGAGCATCTTGCCATGTGGAACCTCTAACATGATTTTTTATTACACCTCAGTGCATATCTTGTGGATGTTTTTTGACTGATCAGTTTACAGATGTAGTCTGGTGGCATGCCGTGAATTACTTTATAGGTAATGCTCTGCAATGCATTGAAATATTTTCCACATGAAAAGGACCCACTTTTTAACATGACAGTCGTTGTGTTCGCTAACCTATTTATCACTGGCGAAGGTTTAATGGAGTGTAATTTGGCGATATGTAGTAGAAACAGCTTTCGAGTTCATACGTAAAATACGGAAACGTTGGCATGAACTATGATCAATTTTCCAGAATTTTCGGAGTCTGTGGTTGAAACGATAAAGTGTGACTATTTAAATGAAAGCTACTCAGCAGTACTTTCCTGTGGTGCTGTTTATTATGTTGTACAAGGTGGCTTTAACTTTTGAGTATGTGGATTAAACCATGAAGTGTGACCGTTCAAACGAAAGCTACTAAGCGGTACTTTTCTGTGGTGCTGTTCATTATATGCTGTACAAGGTGGTTCTAACTTTTGAGTCTGGATGAAATCCTAAAGTGTGACCATTCAAATGAAAGCTACTGAACAGTACTTTCCTGTGGTGCTGTTTACTATGCTGTACAAGGTGGTTCTAACTTTTGAGTCTGTGGATGAAATCCTAAAGTGTGACCATTCAAATGAAAGCTACTGAGCAGTACTTTCCCGTGGTACTGTTTACTATGCTGTACAAGGTGGTTCTAACTTTTGAGTCTGTGGATGAAATCCTAAAGTATGACCATTCAAATGAAAGCTACTGAGCAGTACTTTCCTGTGGTGCTGTTTATTATGCTGTACAAGGTGGTTCTAACTTTTGAGACTGTGCATGAAATCCTAAAGTGTGGCCATTCAAATGAAGCTGTTCAACAGTACTTTTTTCTGATTTTGTTCATTTTTCATTTTCATCAAGTTGAAATTTTCCACAGTTTTTTTTAATTAACGTCACCTGTTGTCTGTTAAAAGCCATTTCTAGTGTGTTTGAACCACGTCTCCGAGGCGGCAGCTTCACTGAATGAAAGCCATGGTTGACGCTTATCAAACCCAGTCTGGACTTTGCAGATCTACGGTTGGGACTGATCGGATTGATGCCGCAGATTTTGGGCGTCTCCATTTGTATTTCATCCATGTCTTTTGTCGGGATGTCATCTATCTGTTTCACCAAAATTTCGACTTTCTCGGACTCGTCTGTCTCGCCTAAAAATACTGGTGGACTGCATTTCAAAATCAACATTAGTGATGTAGCCTTATTAATGAGGCACGCTTTCTAACACAGCCACATCCCTTAAATTTGATGAGTATAATCTTCTTCCCAGTATAGTAAGTTTTCAATTCACAAATATTAGAAAACTGAAATTGTACCGAAATTATTTGACACTGGATACTCATACAAACACTTTATTTGGTGGCATGTTTGCCCTGATTACCCATGATCCTCCAACAAGCGCGAAGTCCTCTATGTACGTCAAACAATGTATGTCACAAAATGTATGTCACACAATGTAAATCACACAATGTAAATTCACCGAAGGGAAATGTGGCATTAAACCTCGTACAGAGCATTTTTTAGCTAGACAGTGTTCGAAGCCTAAGCCAATGGCCGAGGCTGTACCATATGAGTTCTTGACGTAACAAATGAGATATGAAAAAAGTACTGGACAAGTAAATGACATGATACACTGTTTGCCCTGATTACCCACGATACTCCAACAAGCGCGAATACCTCTAAGTACGTCAAACAATGCATGTCAAACAATGTAAGTCACACAATGTAAATTCCCCGAAGAGAAATGTGACTTTGAACCTCATACAATGCATTTTATAGCAAGACAGTGTTCGAAGCCTAAACGAATGGCCAAGGCTGTATTATACGAGTTCCAGACGTAACAAATGAGACATGAAAAGAGCACTGGACAACTGAATGGCATAATGCACTGGAGAATTAAAAAACGTTTATATCTGAGTGATTAATGGAGTGAACATAATTGCTTCCGTATACTATATCTCATTTAAGGATTCGCGTATAGGACTTACGTTTTAGTGAAACAACGTAAAGTGAAGTATTTTGCTTCTAGGAACAGCCACGAGAGAAGCAACGATGCCACAGTCATCCCCAACATAATCTGAAATAAAGGACATTTACTGCATAAAAATACTGAATAATCAACCAAGCAATCAAAAAGTGGAACATGAAGCTGTACACAGCTTGAACTCGTGGCGTTTTAACCCATTGCAGTATTAATTCCCGAGTGTTTGCTTTTGTGTGTTTGTTTTGCGCTTTTACGGAGAAACATAAAACTATGTCTGAAAAGTAAGACTACATTACATTCACTGCATTCAGTAGCCGACACTTGAAACCACGATCGATTGAACGATCAAAACGTTCTTGTGTGACCAGCGTGACAGCTAATCACTGACGTGTTTAAAGCAATCTTCAATTAACATTACTTTTTTCTGATCGTTGACTACATGAGCAATAAGTGGAAAGCAAAGCAAAGTTCAGCATGACAGTTTGTTAAACAAAATTACTGTCATGTTGGTCACAAAATTTTGTTGTCCTCTTCCGCCTGTCCTGTTGCGTTAGTTCACTATTAACGACGTAAGAACTCGAGAACCACACCCTATGAAGCGCACGTCTCCGTCAAATAATTGAAAATAAATAAGGGAATCCCTCCCCCAGTTTAATACGTTCACGACGGTATACTTACCAGCCTTCGTGGCAGGTGACAGAAGGAAAGGGGAATGGGGATTTTGGGCGTGGCTACAAACTTACCACAAGATGTTCATAAGGGTTGACTGATTCAAGTCCAAATCTTGCCAATACAGCATTTCCATCTGTGCTGATACAGTTCAAAGTAGACTCGTATTCACATTTTAGACGAACATTCTGTAACAAGACTTTAGTAATAGCCGCATAGCCATAAAACTGCGGGTTGATGTAAAACAATAAATTATACCTGAAATGTAAAAGAAAATAATAAGAGACGCATTTGTCAGAGGCCGAGAAGAAAACAAACATTTGAAAAACTAAACAAGGATCCGAGCCCAACTTTAGGTCACTAGTTCAAGTGATCGTCAGTAATCTATAGCACATAAATGATCTATTACAAACAGTTCGACACAATTCGCACACAACGATTGCAACAACAATGCCAGTTTTTTCGTTACAGCGTATGTTCTTTTCGTGCAACTTCTGTCGCAATTATGCTGCGAGACAAGTTTCACGAAACATGTTTTCAACACGTTTCTGAGTTGGAATTCTAACTCTGATTGAACCTGAGACTCTCGGCAACTCTCGTGCGTATTCGGCCAACGTCGTGCGCTCTCGGCGTCTCTTGTGCGCTCTCAGCGACTCTCGCGCGTTCTCGAAGACTTTGAACCCGCTCACGTTTACATTGGAGTCGATAGTAATTTAAACTTTCGCTCTCGTTTGAGCTTTTAATCTGATACACTCTTAGTGGCTCTCGTGCGCTCTTGACTTCTCTCATACTAGTAGCTCTGAAAGAATTTGAACTCTCGTCGACTCTTTTCCCGTTTGGCCCGGATATTACTCATAAACGTGAAGAACTTACACAACTGGCATCTGAGGCCTGGGGACTAAAAAGCCCCCCGCAAAGCCACCAATAGCGGATACCATTGGACAAATACGATGAGCGATCCGCGGCTGCGCACAGATGACCATCATGTAGACTGCGATCCACGTTTGGTTTAAAACCAGTGAAATGATTGTTACCAGCAAGTACTTCCAAAAGTCATATGACGTCACAACCTAAAGAGACAAAACGCCTCATGTAAAATACGATGATGATAATAAAATTCAATAATGAGCGAAAATATGGCTTAAAACTTCTTTAACTTGAGCACGTTTTGTAAATGTCCTAGCTGACGAAAAGAATAATGAAAAACTAAAGACACCTTGCTATATTTGCGATTTCTTGGGTAGAGTTTTTAGGACGACTTTATTCTGATGCAACCAACTTTATGATCATTAAAAATGATTAAAAGCTTATTATATTTTTAGTGACTCTTCGCAGTAAACATAAATTAAAAACACGCACACAATACGAGGTTTTTGGTACCCCTATAATAGAGGTTCTTTATAAATCTCCCAACCCTCCCCCCCCCCCCCCCCCCCCCCCAACCCCCCTCCAATTAGACTGTACCAACATCAAACTGAATGACCGGGAATAAAAAGGAGAAAAAGTGGATGAAATGAATCCGTGGAAACGAAATGGCGCACGTACGTACAGCAATTAGCTCTGCACCTAGACCCGGTTGTTCAAAAGATAGGTAGCACGCCCCACTGGAAAAATCACTATCCAGCAGTGGATAATAAAAATTGGTTTTCTCAAGAATAATTCCCTGGAGAATAATTTGGCCGGTGGATGTCGCTACTAACATTTTCAAAAACCGAGGCCAGAAATATTTTAGTATTCAGGCGTTTACGTGTAAATAAACATACCATGAAGTAAGACATTGTTGAGCAAACGATCACTGGAAACACACAAACAGCGGTTGTTCGCACAAAGGTTTGAATGACGTTCTCACGTGACCGACCACACCCGTCTGCGCGCTCAAGATGAAATATCTACAAAATATGTTATATGAAAAACTGAGCAAGCCTCACAAAAAAACCAGCTTGTGTGATCATGAAATGAGATATATTGGTGAAGGTTTCTTGTAAAAGCTGGTTCTAATGAAATCTTCTTTGATATGGTGCTGTTTATCATTCCGTACAATGCGCTACCATTGTATTTAATTTTATATTGTGATAATCGTTTATAAGAAAATGTGGAATATAGCAGTTCTTTACCATTTTCTAAGTTTTAAATGATGTTTAAGGTGGTTTTCAATTTTGTGTCTGTGGATGAATCCTAAAGTGTGACCATTCAAATGAAATCTACTGAGCAGTACTTTCCTGTGGTGCTGTTTATTATACTGTACAAGGTGGTTTTAACTTTTGAATCTGGATGAAACCCTAAAGTGGACCATTCAAATGAAAGCTACTGAGCATCTTAATCGTGGCTCTTCAAATGAAAGCTGTTTAGCAGCACATTTTGTGTTACCCTAAAAACTTACATCCAGCGCTTTATTGAGATGCGCCATTAAAACAGAGCTCAGGAACAAAGGACTGGCGCAGCAGTAAACGCAGTAAGCTGACATCAATAAAATACCATCTCTTTCCTCTGCTTTCCAATAAACAGTCCCTAAAAGGCACAAGGCACAGATAACAGACTGTTATATGATGTAAAGCATTTTAGTCATATTCAACCTCAAACTGCAAGGAGAAGCTAGCTTTCGAAAAATGTAAGCAAAGAACAGTTTCCAGCGGGAGACCGTCTTTTGAAAGCTTCCTTCGATGAATTTTGTAAATCAGTTATATATCTTCGGTTAAAATTTTAAAACTTTTTTTAAACTTCTATGGAAAACTGGTGATCTTTATTAACCTTTGGGAAAATTCTGTCGAAAAATCGTAAGTGTTAGTTGGTTTTAAAAGGGTTTTACTCGTAGTAATCTGTTCCAACTCGGGAAATAAATACTCGCGTCATGAAAGGGTGAAGATAAAATGTTATGAGTCGCATAAATTATCACATAATTAAATTTAATGTTGAGTTTCTTTTTGTTAAATGTTTCCGACTTTAACTTACCCACTATTATTCCAAAGGTAAAGAATATCAGTGGAAAATATAAAAGTTGTCCAAGTGTTTGACCTTCAGAAGTTCTGCCTTCCAACACAAAGATTCTTTTGAATGCTCCCGCCCCATCAACACTATCAATAACAAAGAGAGTAGAAGGTTAACCTTTCTTTCGATTCCCAAAAAAGACAATTCCTTGGGCCAGTGAAAACGGAGGTTAATTAACCAAATGAATAAGAAGCTTTAACCAAACAAATGCAACCGGTTCCAGGCGCGGGAAAAGGTGTATTATCTTGTTCCAAGGGCGGGAAAATATGCAACTCAGCCGTACCAAGCGCAGGAAATTCCAAGCGTGGGAAAACGTGTAACCGGTTTAAAGCGCGGAAAAACATGCAGACGGTGTAAAGCGCGGAAAAACATGCAGACAGTGTAAAGCGCGGGAAAACATGTAACTGGTACAATAACCAATTTCAAAGGCAGGAAACACGTCATTCCTAACTTTTAACCGATGATTTGTCGTAAAATCAAAGGGGCTGTAAGAGCTATCTCGTGCATACGAAACAACTTATGGTTAATTTTAGTTTTTCTTGATGTTTACAAATAAGCGTATTCAGTTTACAAATAAGAAAACATCTTAGCGTGACATAAATATACATTGTCTGAAACGAGACATAACGTATTAAATTCGCTAGCAGACACGCGCGAGAATCCACGCTTTCGGCGCTTCATGCCTTTGCGAGCAGCGGGCAGCGATTTGAGCATATAAGTCTGAAACAAAGAGCGAGGAAAGCCCAGTAAAATGACAAATGTTAACTTGCCATTATTATATTTGCAGTTTGCAAATAAGCGTATTCGATTGACAAATAAGAAACATCTTAGCGTGACATAAATATGCAATGTCTGAAACGAGACATTACGTAATACCGAACTCACTTCAAGACAGGTGAGAAGATGTTTTATAACTTATTTTACACGTTAGTTAATCATCAATTCTTTGACTGTTTCTACTCAAAGTCACGCAACGTATCCAGTTACAGCAATCATCTTTTAACACCTAATACACTAGGGAATTAAAAAAAGATACGGATAATGGAACGAGTGAAAATTTGCATATTCGTGCCCATATACTATATCTCGTTCAACGCTTCGCGAATTCACGAGATAAAAAACTTTACACCGTCAGCTGATAACGAACTTTTCTTTTGAGTCTCGAGATGTTTTTCGCTGAGACTACCGAAAAGTTAGTCACAATACTCCCTCGGACGATCACAATAGAAAACCCGAAAACATTTCCCAGCTCTACTTTTTCCCAATACGTTTTAACCCATAATTTAAAACGCACTTACAACTTAGTCATGCTCGCCATGGAGACTGTTTTCCTGGCATTATCCTGTGACGTCATGATGGCCTCCTGGACAGCCTGTGGTTCGCCGCTTGTTTGGTAATAATCCAGAATAGCGCGCCGGGCTTCGGGGCAGTTTAACAAATCCATGATGGTGTCTGTTTTCAAAGTATAAAATAGCAAATAAAACCTGTATCCGCTATACCGCTAGCTCACGATTCCAAGTTAGACAGTATGGGCTGATTGTTTAACGTAGTCTAACTTAGACCGCCGTTTTAAGACAATTAATGGACCTCCACACCTGTTTGTAAGTGAGTCACTAAAAGTAGACAAATGTTTTTACATTCTGTGCTATATGTCTTCTGGACAGTCTTACCAGATCGTCCCGAGAGACCACTATTATGGAATTGGGGTTGGCCAGGGTTGGGTTGGGTTGGCCAAGGGTTGTCCAAGGGTTGGCCAAGGGTTGGCCAGATTGAAACTGGTTTAGACCGCGGTTTTCTTAAAGTGCACCTAACCCCTAATTTTTTTATTCGCCTAAATGAATGTGCTTGTTTTCTAGAGTGTATCTGTGCAAAAAGTTTTGGATTTGGTGAAATCCTCGATTTTCTGTGACCTGTTGAAATTTAAAAAATCGCGCCAAAACGGAGATGTGTTTGGTTCAGTACCGAGTTAGACGGGGCATGGGTCTAGTCATGACGTGGCGTACTTTCGGGAACCATTTCCTTCATTTTTGCGCGAATCGAGTGTAAATACTGTGCTTTACTCGTGCAAAACTCGTGCAAAAAAGAAATTATGCCTGCCCGGTGCCTCGCCGCTGAAAGTATTCGACGATGCTTTCTTTGGGCGAATTTCGATTCCCGAATCTACGTCATATCAGGCACTCACCCCAGATCCCATGTTGCTCGGTACTGAACCAAATTATCTTCCAATTCAACAGGTCACTGAAAATCGAGGATTTCACCAAATCCAAAAATTTTTTCACAGATACACTCCAGAAAACAAGCACATTCATTTAGGCGAATAAAAAAAATTAAGGGTTAGGTGCACTTTAAAGTGCCTATCACTTCTAGAAGTTATTTTCAGAATCAACTCTATGTTCATTGAATAGTTGAATGGTAAATTTTTTCTTGTTTTAACGTCGTGTTAGTGAGTTATTTTGAATTTACAAAATGCTAATTAGATGACGTCAACCCGGGAATCATTTATTATACAACTACTTGTTTTCCCCTCCAAGTAATATTTTTTACGAATCAATTGACTATCCTCAAGCTGTAAACTGCGCATTGTAAATTGGCGTAGAAATAAATGCAAAGTCCTGGGTTGACGTCATCTAATTAGCATTTTGTAAATTCAAATCTCTATAACTTACAAACGCGACGTTCAAAACAAGAAATATTTTACCATTCAACCATTCAATGTACATATAGTTGATTCTGAAAATAACTTTCGAGGGGTGATAGGCACTTTAAACACCGTCTAATCTTCGTTTAAATAACAGGCCCATATATGGTGTTGCGTCGATGGGGGTGAAGCACAAGAATTTGGTTTTATCGACCGAGTCGATAAGGTAAATTAGCCACTGTAAAAAGATTCGAGAAAGCTGACGTTTCGAGCGCTAGCCCTTCGTCGGAGCGAAGGGCTAGCGCTCGAAACGTCAGCTTTCTCGAATCGTTTTACGGTGGCTAATTTACCTTATCCACTCAGTCGATAAAACCAAATTCTTGACTTTCACTTACACGACTGTGGCACTTGACATATGAAGCTCACGATGTGCTCCCGTTATACAAAAATTTTTAACAACTTCCCTCGTTTAGCATTTTTTTGTAAGGAATTCGACGACGTTTCAAAATTCTACAACCTTTTTTCGTTTCATAAGCGACAATTGTAAGGTTTGATTTGTAGAGTACCCTGCTACCAAGTTCCCTAGATCATACCTAATAATTGTTAACCTATTTTTTCTTGGTGCAAATTTGTTGTTGTTTGTTAATTTTACCTGCAGGGTTCTTGGCGTCGATGTGCGGAGCTTCTTCACTTAGCCTGAATTCCTCAGTCGTTGCGCGCGCATACGCTTTGATGAAAATCTCTGGCGCCATAGAAGGCTCACCATAGTATGCGACCTAAAGATAATAAGATACTCTACTAATAAGAGACGTCATTGGTTGTTAATGTAATTTAATATTTTCAATGCCAGTTGCTAACGTTTGAGTGTGTAGATAAATCCTGACAATTTAAATGATAGAATTTGAAAAGTACTTCCCTGCAATACCGTTTATTATGCTGTAAAAGATAGTTTGTGGTACCATTCAAATGAAAACTGTTGTCTTGAGTAATACTTTTTTCCTGTTATATATGTCCTTTTGAATTGATTATACTGTACAAGGTGGTGTTTGTGGATTAAATGATTCTGACTTTTGAGTCTGGCGGAAATCCTAAAATATGATCTTTCAAATATATGCTCAATTGCGCCGTACTTTGCCGTGCTGCTGTTTATTATAGTGTACAAGTTAGGTCTAACGTTTGAGTCGGCGGATAAAATCCTAAAGTTTGACTCTTCAAATGAAGGATACTGAGCACCAGTACATTTGTACCTATACATGATAATAATTTTCTAGATTTTTGATTGGTTCCCTCCGCTACGGATCTGAGCCATTATCCTTAAGTTGACCAAATATGGAAAAATGATGACGAATTGTTTGAACGGTTTGTTTACATCGAGCTGTGCTGTGCGCGCGCTAATAGGCCATTTCCGAGTTGCCTTTAGCCTCTCTATCAAAGCGAGGCTAGGTGCGCAACCTTTCATATGAAAATGAGTTTTCATTCACATGCAAATAAAACTTGTTTGCATGTGAATGAAAACTCATTTTCATATAAAAGGTTTCGCACCTAGCCTCGCTTTGATAGAGAGGCTAAAGGCAACTCGGAAATGGCCTATTACGTCATCATAAATTTGAAAAACGTTTTGGGCTAAAAACTCTAAAAGTTTGCGTTATTTATTCAAGCTACCGTCTCCACAGGCCCTTCGCATTTGAACGAGCGCGTAGCGCGAGCAGCTGGAAGCAAGCGCGAATCGTGAGGCAGCATGGGAAGCATGGGAAATTTGCATAATGAAGGACTAACAATGTCTTGGTAACAGAAAATTAGCATAATTACCTGACCATCACACAAGAAAAGAATCTTGTGAAAAAGATGAAAGATTTCCAGTCTGGGCTGATGAATGGTGAGTATAATAAGCCTGCCAGACTCAGCTACAAGGTTCAGATGATTTAACAACTCAAGAGAAGACGACGCGTCCAGACCTAGAAACATAATTGTTAAATTAGAAGAGAATTGCTGAAATATTGTAAATGTAAAATTGTAAATGTAAATGTAATGTTATGTTTTTGGTAAATAAAGTAAGAGATTTTCAAAAAAAACAAAAATTAGAAGAGAATGACAATAGACATTTCTACCGATACGGCGGCCATTTTGATTTTGTCCAATGGGCATCCCCAGGTTGATGGGCTCCTGGCATCCCATGATATATGACCAATAAAATTAACAAAGGAATATATTAATTTCAATGGTCATTACGGAATTCCCAGCGGGCAAATTCAATATGGCTGCCATATAGGAAAAAAGGTCTATTCCACTTCTGGTTCTGCTACGTGACGTCATAGTTGTTCAAAGGAGTAGCAACTCCTTCATTTGCTGTATAACTGCAATGATCACATTCTCTTAATTCTTTCTCTGCAGTTCATATGAATTTATTTTCATAATACACATTATAATTGTAAACAAAACTGAACAACTATTTTAAGGATTCCTTTCACAAAAATATGTATCAGTGACATAGCCCATTCAAGGAGCAACCGCTAGCTTGGTTTAGTCAAACACGAGGACATGAACTTAGCGTACCTGATGTTGGTTCATCGAGAAAAAGCACTGATGGCATGTTAATTAGTTGAAGAGCGACACATAGCCGTCGTTTCTGCAACATAAACGTAAATAACTGGATCACACGCATGTGCACAATAAAATAAACTTGTTCTTACTAATATTAGTACCCTGTGCAGACGTCAATGTTAGCGTTCGTCACGCATTCTTTAGTTGAGATGGAGTGCGTAAAGCTCTCAGAGAGCGTTTGCACAGTATTTTTGGGTGATATACGTTATTTTAAATTTTCAGTGGTAAAAGAGTTACATTGGTTTTCCGGAAAGTGTTGAAGTTAAAAAACAATTTTGCATTCATTTGCGTGAGCCGTAATCTTGGGATAGAACTAAGCACTCGCCCACTTCCCCAAGCGAGTGTCAAATGTTCTTGGGTGAGTACAAATTGTACATTTCTTGGTGCATGTTTCCAACCCATGTGTTTCTACTTACTTGCCCTCCACTCAAACCCAGGCCCACTGAACCTCCAATCACCGTATCCGCCATTTCTGTTAGTCCAGTCTGGTACCAAGAGAGGCAAGAAAAGTTAATTTTTAGACAATAGTACGTGAAAAGAAAAGGCATGTACATAAGTAACCGAAAGTTAAAATACAGGCTATGTCATTCTGTACTTAGCTTGATTTGAACCGTTGGACAAAACTTGAGTAATGCAAAGTTAAATCAAAGGCTCCTATGAACCTACCCGTAAATAGGATCCTCCCCTCTCCGAGACGTTTTGCTTCACCGACCTCCCACCCGCTGCATCCAACTCCCCACCCTCTCCTCCCTCCAACGCCGTCCCCATGGGTAAGGCAGGTGACCATTAGATATCGCGGGCTCAATGTTAACAGCCGACCGACCGATCGAGTGAAAGTTTGTCGCACTGCTTAACTCGTTCAACGCTTCACGTATTCACGAGTTAAAAATGGAATAACGTAACAAAAGTTGTTATATAGCTGGAGTTTTTCTCAATACAACGCGCGAGTTGATTGGTTGATTCATGGTCACATGACATCTAACAAACAAACTGTCTCCCGCCAAATGTCCTAAGTGAGCAACAATTTTGATGCCAGAGGGCAACATTGCACTGTTGCCCGCTAGCGCACGTGATCAGAGCGTGACAAAAGGTGGCATGATTATGATGTGATTGATGTTTACCTCGAGTGCTCGGCGCATTTTTCAAACTGTGTTGTGTTGTGTTGTTTGTGTTGTTATATAACAAATCACTTAATGACTGATCCCTCGGGTAAACAGTGAATTTTGCTTCCCTCGGGACCAGTCACTAAGTGTTTATTATTGTCTTTTTGTCATCGGATGAAAAAAAAGATGCACCTACCTCAGCGATAATTTGTTCAACTCGCTCATATTTCTCTGAGGTGCTTGTTTCCTTAGGCAGTCTCATGTGTGCAGCGAAGAAGAGATTCTGTCGAACAGTAAGTTCTTCATAGTAAGGTACCGCGAGCTGTAACACATAACCAATCTTACGAGCGTACCAGTCTTGTACTCGACCCAAGCCCACTCCATTGATGTACACGTGACCCTGAAATATACAGATGAATCAGGATGATTGATTTGGAATTGTTTTAGTCTGGAGAACATTGAAGTTTCCTGGTGTTTATTTATTTGTTTATTTCCCAATACCGCCGTAATACAAGTCTTACTTAAATACTTATTAGTTCTCGGCAAGCAAGCGGCATATTAAACCATAAAAAATACAACATCGTTCATTCATATATTTTTAAGTTACTACTAATAATAATAATTAATAATAATTTATTAATTTCTATTGCGCACATTCCATAAAATGATCACATGCGCATTACATGTACAGTTCAATTAAAATAATAATTATAATGTAATATTTTAAATATAGCTAAACTAAATTAAGATATATATGTAATAATGCTAGAATGTGAATATCATTAAAAAAATTAAATATAGTATAAGTAGTATAGGGCCAGCATAATTAACCCCGCGATGGACTAGGTGACTAGGTGACTAGGTGACTAGGTGTACCTATACCTTTTGTGTTATTCCCAAACAATAGAAACAATAGACCGGCCCAAACTTGCCCGCTTTATTCCAAATCACTTTTAAACAATACACAACTGACACAGATATCCTTTACAGACATAGATCAAAACAATATGCCTTGACCAAGACTCGAACCTGAGTTACTGCGGCCACAACGCTAGACCATCAAAGCTGTGGTCGATATTATAGCTGAATAAACTAATTAGAGGTTTCCGAAACATTCAAGTTCAGAAGCAATAAAATTGTAGTGTAAAAAAAAACACTTCTTATTCGTTTCTACCGCAACATTCTTATTGCCGCTTCATCGCTAGACTCTATATCGATTTACAGTTTCCCAACCATCACCCACTTTAAGTTTTATAACTTTACCAGTAGCTTCAAAGTTCAAACTTTTAATTATACGAACTTACACTGAACTAAATTTGCATGAAAAATTAGCACCTCGGAAAAATAAACAAAGCAACCAATTACATGCGTTACTAAAACAATAAACCCACACTCTGTTTAAGTAATAATATATTTAATAATAACAAAACGCATTAAGGTTTCATCAAATCATTATGTCAACAAAAGCTGTTTTATTTAGAACAACTCAAATCCATATACTTCACAAATGATAAGGAAATCAAGAACAAAATGTGACCTCTCACGCGAAAACGTACACTAACGGCTTTCCGTTTTTGAACGGAATTCCGTTCACTAGCCGTTTATCATCCGTTCAGAAAAAAATTGCATCCGTTCAGAAAAAATTAACATCCGTTCGAACGGCTTGGGTCATCCGTTCAGAAAAACTCTGAATCCATTCGAACGGCTTGTGCTATCCATTCAGAAAAAATTTGCATGCGTTCGAACGGCTTAGGTTATCCGTTCAGAAAAATTGTCCATCCGTTCAGAAAAAAATCGCCATCCGTTCGAACGGCTTTTGCATAATCCGTTCAGAAAAATCTTCACCCGTTCGAACGGCTACAGTCGTCCTTTCGAATGGCCAGAGTTGTCCGTTTAGGATTCAGCCGGCAAGGTTTTTTTCTCATCAGTGACGAGGAATCTACAAAGACGCCTTTGTGTAAACGAATGTCGCACAACAAAAATATAGCTCATGAATGCTATCCATTCGAACCGTTCACTTGCCGTTTATCTGCCGTAATTTGGTGAGCGAAGCTACAAGGATAACAGAGAATTCTTGGAAGCGCCGATGGTCTGTATTAAGGTTTCAAATTACCCTTTTGACACATGCAAATTTGGTGCACTTTTTACCGACAACTGCGTACGACAAACTTAAAAGGGCTAAATTTATATTTCTGCTACATGACTTTCCCTGCTGTCTTTAACTTTGATTATTATATTTAGTTTCATTCAAGATTTATTTTAACAATTAGTAAACTTGCCTCCTAGTATAGTTTTTACTGTTTTTAGGAGTAAGTCATTAAAGTACTTCAGAAGTAGGCACATACACCAGAAGTAGGTGCATCCTCCACAAGTAGGTGCATCCTCCACAAGTACGTGCATACTCCACAAGTAGGTGCATCCTCCACAAGTAGGTACATACTCCACAAGTTGGTACATACTCCACAAGTAGGTACATCCTCCACAAGTAGGTGCATACTCCACAAGTAGGTACATACTCCAAAAGTAGGTACATCCTCCAGAAGTAGGTACATACTCCACAAGTAGGTGCATACTCCACAAGTAGGTACATACTCCACAAGTAGGTACATCCTCCAGAAGTAGGTACATACTCCACAAGTAGGTGCATACTCCACAAGTAGGTACATACTCCACAAGTAGGTACATCCTCCAGAAGTAGGTGCATCCTCCACAAGTAGGTGCATACTCCACAAGTAGGTGCATACTCCACAAGTAGGTACATACTCCACAAGTAGGTGCATCCTCCACAAGTAGGTGCATACTCCACAAGTAGGTGCATACTCCACAAGTAGGTACATACTCCAGAAGTAGGTACATACTCCACAAGTAGGTGCATCCTCCACAAGTAGGTACATACTCCAGAAGTAGGCACATACTCCAGAAGTAGGTGCATACTCCACAAGTAGGTGCATACTCCACAAGTATAGGTACATACTCCACAAGTAGGTGCATCCTCCAGACGTAGGTGCATCCTCCACAAGTAGGTACATACTCCACAAGTAGGTGCATCCTCCAGAAGTAGGTGCATCCTCCACAAGTAGGTACATCCTCTAGAAGTATCACATAATCCGCTGCCATGAAAATGTTGGCAACAGCCACTGCCTTTTCATTCCAATAGCGGTACCATGTGTTTGGAGATAATTTTCTCCGGTAAAATGAAACGAATTCTCCTGCATGTTAAGTTTTTAGCATTTCTTTGAGGAAATGGGTTGGGATAGGAGGTTTGTTTCTATGGAAATTTTCGTATGCATTGCATACGGTGGTAATGCCTTCCTCCTGCAGTGTGTTTGTGTACAGACTAGTGACATCCATTGATACAGTTCGCTTGTTTTGTTTTGCCCTTCAAGTTATTTTTGTTCTTCAGTCGTTTTAATATAGTCTGCGGCTAAGAAGCGTTGCAGACGAAATTTACCGCCGGTAAATAATTGATAAGCCGTCCAGCCGTTCAGTTTCACCCGTTTGAAACGGATTGGTAAGCCGTTTCTAACCCGTGCGATAGCCGTGCGTTTTACCCGTTTAACGGAAAGCCGTTAGTGTACGTTTTCGCGTGAGAGGTCACAAATGTTAGAATGAAATGGCTTTACGGACGTAGCGCGAATTCACTATAAGGCCGTATTGCAGTCCTAAAGCTTTGTTGCCTCTTTTCGGAAGCAAAGGTTTCCTCTGAAATCGATTTTACGTTTGGTTCATCTCCGTGTATGTAAATCCACTTTGTTTTATCGTTTGAATAATATCTTAATTTAACTGGAGAACTCGGACGGGGGTTGTAAGGATTTTTTTTTGGGAACTGGTATATTTCTATAACGCCACGTTTATCATCCAAGAAATTTATTATTCGAGGCTGTTTTCGCAAATCCTTGATCATATATATAAAAAGTAACTAGATATCTGTGTTTACTGTTGTGATCAAATGATAGGGGTACAGGAGGGGTACAGGAAGGGTACAGAAAGGGTACAGGAGGGGTACAGAAGGGGTACAGGAGGGGTACAGGAAGGGTAGAGGAGGGGTACAGGAGGGGTAGAGGAGGGCTACAGAAAGGGTACAGGTGGGGTACAGGAGGGGTACAGGAAGGGTACAGAAGGGGTGCAGGAGGGGTACAGGAAGGGTACACAAAGGGTACAGGAGCGGTACAGGATTTTTCACCACCACCATAATTCGATATTTTCTCCTCCTCCTCCTCCTCCTCCTCCTCCTCCTCCTCCTCCTCCTCCTCCTCCTCCTCCTCCTCCTCCTCCTCCTCCTCCTCCTCCTCCTCCTCCTCCTCCTCCTTAATTCTATTGTTTTCTCCTCCTCCTCCTCCTCGGGAAGTATACGAGGATTGCTTGAAATGTTAATAAAATAAATAAAATAAAATAAAGCCGTTCACAAGTAGCGCAAAAATGGAATTTCATTGCAATCCTCATATACTTCCCGAGGAGGAGGAGGAGGAGGAGGAGGAGGAGGAGGAGGAAGAGGAGGAGGAGGAGGAGGAGGAGGAGGAGGAGGAGGAGGAGGAGGAGGAGGAGGAGGAGGAGGAAGAGGAGGAGGAGGAGGAGGAGGAGGAGGAAGAGGAGGAGGAGGAGAAAATATTGAATTATGGTGGTGGTGAAAACTCCTGTACCGCTCCTGTACCCTTTGTGTACCCTTCCTGTACCCCTCCTGTACCCCTCCTGTACCCTTCCTGTAATTCTCGCACATACACTACATGTCTCCATAATTGACTCTGCAAGGGAGTGAATGTAATGTGTTCATGTATCTTAAGCGAATGATACACGGTACAATGTTGTACTATGTTGCACCTTGTTGAATGAGTAACAAACACATTCAACATTTTAAAACGATTGACTGACGCCGTTCAACAAGTTGCAACTTGTTGAACGGAATAGAGCCAAGTTATATTTTCGTTCAACAACGTTCAACAACTTTTAACATGTTGAACGGCATATTTCAACATTCAACATCAAATGATACACTGTCAACATTTGTTGAACAGCGGCTACAACATTTGTTGCTCAACAAATGTTGAACCGTGTATCATTGGCTTTAACAGTCTAAGCATGAAAACCTACAGTGGATAAAATACAAACGGTTGTGCAGTAGTTTAGTTTGCTGTTTATTATGTTTCCACGTAACTTGTTTGCGAATTTGTCAGATCGTTTAGTGGTCTCAGACAGCTCTTTTTTCCAGTCCCTCGAAAAAATCCGCATGTTCAAAACCTATACGGGACGTTTTTTTCTTGTTTAACCGAATAAAACTGCAGAATTTCAACATTGCTTGAATCCAGGGGTCAATTTAATAAAACTTTTACAAGTATAATTTACAAGTGTAACCATTAGGGGGGTTCACACTAGACATTTCAAGTGCACTTGAAGTGTGTTTAAAGTGCACTTGAAACGCACTTGTGTGTAAACGGATCAAAACGGGTCTTGTTACACTTGACTGATCGTACTTAGTCGCTACGGAAACCTCAAAACTTCAAAGAGCCGAAGTGCACTCTCAAGTATGGTCTCGACCTTACTTGAGAGTGCACTTATCCAATCAAAACGTCGGAAGCTAATTACCAACCTGTCAGTCATCTGGAGCGACAAATTTCATTTCCGCGTGAGCAAGGCAGAGTTTTGTAGTCGACTATCGAGAGCTAGTAGAATAGCGTTTTATCAACAGTCGTCGGAGGATGATCTCTTCGACTTAAATTTAATGTAAGTACTGTTTTAAATCCTTTGCTTTGCTTTATATCCTTTTTGTATCATTTTAGTCTTAGGAGCAAGTAAAGAAATTTCATGATTTCTCTTTTAATTTGACAGGCACAACGTTGATGTCAGACTTGGTGCTGGAAGCGAAAGGAGATATGTTCCACTAAGAGCTCCTTCTTGTAGTTTTCAACCCATTCGCAGTGATTCGCCGAATCCAGTTCTTTCTCTTCAACCCGTTCAAAGACGCTTTTCTTGTTCACCGGTACTATACGATCACCATGTACACCCTGATGAATTTAACACTCCCATAGCGACCGGCCGGGCTGCAGCCTCTCAGAAGACACAGAAATCACAGGCCACTACTAAAAAAAGTTCAAACAACCAAAAGACTGTCGATTGGACAAGAGAAGAAACGGAAGAACTATTGCAGGCGTGGGGACCGAAGTTCGAAGAATTTTAGAAGGTTTCGACTAAGGCGCGTGGGAGAATCTGGAGTAAAATATACAACAAGTATAAAGAGCGGTTTATTGAAAGCGTGGGAACCTTGCCTCAGCTCAAAAAAGAATTCAAAACCTCGAATACGAAATTAAAAACTTAAAGGTACGAGTTCAAAAGACAGGCGAGGAGGGTTACGATTATTTGTATACAATCATCGGTCAACGTGACCTTTTGACCCGGTTGAAGTGAACTTCTGTTTCCCGAGAGGTCCGCGAAACATGATTGACAGCAGCGAAATTAAAATGTAAACCGTTGGTTGAGAAAAATCTAAGTGCGCTTCAAGTACGTTTCAAGTACACTTGAACTCAAGTGCACTTGAAGTGCACTTGAGGGTCTAGTATGAACCCACCCATTGTTTGAGAGGTTGAAAACAATAGCTACACTTGTAAATTACACTTGTAAAAGTTTTATTGAATTGACCCCAGGTGTTCAACAGTTCATTGACAGATTGCGATTCTTAACAATGTAAAAAGTATTCCATTGATGAATTCAACACATAATGTCCTTGTTTTCTGTTTTTAATTTCGCTGTTTTGTTTCATGTATCACAGAGAAAACAAGAATATAATTCAACAGACACACTTTGTGCAACAAGAGAGGAAAAGATAGGAATTTGAAGACGTTGAAAACATTGTCCAAAAATTCCTCATAAAAAATTTAAGTCCGTAAGGCAAAGTAACACGGGCAACATTTTCCTAATACTTGTGGCGCAACAATGTTCCGATGCAGGTTGCAGGCGCGCGTTTCTCGAAAGTCCCGAAGCTTTTTCAGACCCGTAAGGCTGTGTTACGTGTAGAATGTTTACCATAGTTTACGGTTTTTGTTGATTTTGAAAGCTTAAGCAATAAAATCTTACTTTACTTCACAACTTTAGCTGATTTGTGGGCTAAAAACGTCACGTAAACGCCTTTCGTTAGAAACTACATTTAAAAAATAGCTTTCAGGCCCGAAAAGTCTTCGGGAATTTCGAGAACGCAGCCCTAATGTTGCGCTTGTAAATGTATTATTACCACCTACACGTGCAACAATACAACACAACATACGATACAAACCTCGAAATGTCCATGCCGACGTCTTCCGGTCAACAAATCAAGCAGTGTCGTTTTACCACACCCTGATGGCCCCATGATCGCTACAAGCTCTCCAGTGTTGAAGTACGCTGATACACCCTTTAGTATCTGCTTTGTTGATGAGCTGTCACCCGCCTCAGCACAATCCTTAGCATCATTGGAGACTGGGGCCAAACAGCTGACCGACCCGCCATCTCTGTTACCATGGTTACCTCGCAAGAGAGGTAAATCACTTCCGGCAAGTGACCCCAGAGTTGAATTTCCATCCATGGTTGAAAACGAATCTGATCGTTGTTCTTGTCGAGAATGAAACGAATCTACGTCCCTGGTTGTGTCATCGGTGACATCGGGGGGCAAGGACCAAGAAGAATTACGCTCTTCGTCTTTATTTTCTTCAGAATCTTGCAAATCACTGCTAGAATCGTCTTCGAGGACTGATTCTCCAATTTGAAACGAAATTTTACTATTCCTATCTCCTTTGGCCATGCTGCCATTTTCCTCAGATTCAGGACCTAATGAAAAAAACTGTAATTAACCTGTAATACCAAAGAGTGTCAAAGATCAACATTCAAGTAAAATCTCAAATTTCATTTTGTGAAATAATGAAAAACAAATGGTACCATGCAGAAGTACTGCTGAAGAGGTTTCATTTGAATGGTCACACGATAAGATTTCGTCCACACACTCAAAAGTTAGAACAAATGGTATCATGCCAAAGTACTGCTGAAGAGGTTTCAATTGAATGGTCACACCATAGGATTTCATCAACAGACTCAAAAGTTAGAACAAATGGTACCATGAAAAAGTACTGCTGAAGAGGTTTCATGTAAATGGTCAGACCATAGGATTTCATCAACAGACTCAAAAGTTAGAACAAATGGTACCATGAAAAAGTACTGCTGAAGATAATTTAATGTAAATGGTCAGACCATAGGATTTCATCAACAGACTCAAAAGTTAGAACAAATGGTACCATGAAAAAGTACTGCTGAAGAGGTTTCATTTGAATGGTCACACCATAGGATTTCATCAACAGACTCAAAAGTTAGAACAAATGGTACCATGAAAAAGTACTGCTGAAGAGGTTTCATGTAAATGGTCAGACCATAGGATTTCATCAACAGACTCAAAAGTTAGAACAAATGGTACCATGAAAAAGTACTGCTGAAGATAATTTAATGTAAATGGTCAGACCATAGGATTTCATCAACAGACTCAAAAGTTAGAACAAATGGTACCATGAAAAAGTACTGCTGAAGAGGTTTCATTTGAATGGTCACACCATAGGATTTCATCAACAGACTCAAAAGTTAGAACAAATGGTACCATGCAAAAGTACTGCTGAAGAGGTTTCATTTGAATGGTCACAAATTAAAACTAAGTACCTTTGTCATACACAAAATGCTTTACAGAACACTCAGAGGAAGATATTAAGTAGATTTTCAAAGAAAAAATAGACCATATTCAGAGTTTTAGCGACTTTTCCAAGACAGAAAAGATAAACTTGAAGAAAAAAAAATAGCCCGATTTTTTTAAGATGCAATCCATTTCCATCCTGGCCATCTGCAGCCCAAGACACTTATGTTTACTCTTAAAGCACTAGTAGAATAATTTTAAACACAACTGCGCCATTATTTTTGGGTTGTCGCTGATATAAAGATGTTTTTTGGCTTCTAAAGTAACACTAAACATGGTGACAGAGCCCCTTTGACTACAAAATCTAAGCCTGGGCATGTTCTTAGCTTATTCTTAAAATTATCGCCAATCCGAGGCTCAACATTCTTATAACAAAAGTTGTTATGTATAAAAAAGAGCGTAGCTCTCTGATGGTATGAAATAAATTCAACTGCAATTCTATTTCCGGGTTGTTGTATTTATCAGTATTATAAAGAGAGGTTTTCAATTGAGTATGGAAAGCAATTTTGCGATTGCTTTGGTTTTGCATTGCTTAACGCTTTGTGATTGGCTTAAAAATCTAACGCCAATTTCTCAACCAATCAGAAGTAAAACAAAACCAATCATGACTTGCTCACAGGCATTTTCCCACACTTCGTGCCGGCTACATGTATTCACTTCAAAATTTCCTTGGTTTATTAGATTGTCAACATCTGTTGTGATTGACCAGAGTAATTACTTTGGTTTTGGTTTGACAACACTCAATTGAAAACATCTATTTTCATTAACTAATTGCAATAAAAACAGCAGAAGATATTGGTGGGGGAGAAACACTTCAGTGGAAATATTACTTACCATTCTTGGCTTTTTTCTTCTTCGTGGTTAAATCAACTTTGTAAGACAAAGATAGACAGGCAATGCTCACAGCTTCATCTGACTTGCACAATGGCAGCTGCAGGACAAACCAATCAACAGATGGCAACAGCACATACATGAAAGGTGTGTCATCATATGAGGAATTAGATGGTTTGTGTTTTTGCACCTCTTCCTTGCGAGCGCTCATGTTTCTGCCCTTTTGTTATTGTCAAATATTATGCAATATCTCAAACATTTTTCTTATTTCTCCAGACTTCTGTCATCTAAAATTTTTCTCACATCATCACACATTTCATTCTGGGTTCCTATCTCTTCTCTCCCAATTCCCACACCCTTTTGTCCCAGTTCCCACCCACTTTTCTCACAGTTTCTACCCGCTTCTCTTCCAGTTCCCCAGTTGAGAGAGAAATGGGAAAGAAGGGGTAGGAACTGGGAAAGAAGGGGTGGGAACTGGGAGAAAAGTGGGTGGGAACTGGAGAGAAGGGAGTAGGAACTGAGAGGAAAGGGAGTAGGGACTGAGAAGGAAGGGGTGGGAACTGAGAGAGGAGGGGTGGAAAATGAGAGGGAAGGGAGTGGGAACTGAGAGAGAAGGGGTGGGAACTGAGAGGGAAGGGAGTGGGAACTGAGAGAGTAGGGGGTAGGAACTGAGAGAGAAGGGGTGGGAACTGAGAGGAAAGGGGTGGGAACTGAGAGAGTAGGAGTGGGAACTGAGATGGAAGAGGTGGGAACTGAGAGAGGAGGGGTGGGAACTGAGAGAGAAGAGGTGGGAACTGAGAGAGAAGAGGTGGGAACTGAGAGAGGAGGGGTGGGAACTGAGAGAGCAGAGGTGGGAACTGAGAGAGAAGGGATGGAAACTGAGGGGGAAGGGAGGGGGAACTGAGAGACAAGGGGTGGGAACTGAGATAGTAGGGGTGGGAACTGAGAGAGAAGGGGTGGGAACTGAGAGGGAAGGGGTGGGAACTGAGAGAGAAAGGATAGGAACTGAGAGAGAAGGGGGTGAGAACTTAACTGGGAGAAAAGTGGGTGGGAACTGGGAGAGAAGGAGATGGGAACTGAGAGAGAAGGGGTAGGAACTGGGGGTAAAGTGGATGAGAGCTGGGAGGGAAGGGGCTGGAAAATGGGAGAAAAGCGGGTGAAAACTAAGAGAAAATGGGTGGGAACTGGGAGAGAAGAGGACAAAAAATAACCATAGCTTGGCAAATATTCGACAAGGCACTTTATGCAGCAAGCCCTTAGACTACAGTAGCTACTTACCTCCTTTCTTGCCTGTGAAGTCTCACTGTCATTTAAATACTTTTCCTGTCTCTTTTCCAAGTAACTGTAATAACACATGAAGCACACTTTCAATCCAGAACAAAGCACAGTGATCAACAAAGACAATCCAACAACAACTGTTTTAATGAGCTTGGTCCAGACCTCCCCTGCATCCAGGAAGACTATTTTGTCCGGACAAGTGGGATTACAATGAGCGCCGATACAACTGTCAATCAGCTTATGTGTTGTGTTGCCTGACGTGAGCCATGATGATATGAAATCCTGAATACTAACATGTTTCATGTTTTGATTTGTTATTTTTGTAGATGACCATGTTCCACTCTTTATTCTATGACTAAAAAGAAAAAAGTGAAAGGTGAAACAATATTATCAACCCCCCCCCCCCCCCCACATTTTTTGGAAACTTTGCACTACATGGTACGTATACCCCCCCCCCCCCCCCCCCCCCCATTAACCCCCTAGTTTAGTTCATTCACCCCATTGGGACCAACAGAGAGAAAAGAAAATAACACACTGAATGGCTAATAGGCTGCCATACAGCTCTCCAAGGTTTCCTCTTTTAAGGCAGACATCTTTTTAATGCAAGTAGACACCTGGCTATGGTACGGTGGACACCTTTTTAGGCAGGACTCTGCTCTATTAGGCAGACACCTCTTTAGGTGGGACTCCTCTCTAAGATAGACACTTCTTTAAGGTTACCACCTCTCTTAATATGGACACCTCTCTAAGACAGACACCTCTCTAAGACAGACACCTCTTTTAAGGGACACACCTCCCTAAGGTAGACCCCTATTTATGGAGCGAACCTCAGACTTTAAGACACATTCCTTTCTACGGTGGATACCCCTCTTAGGTGGATACCCACTCTAAGACAGATATTTCTATAAGATGGAGACCTCTCAAAGTCAGACACCTCTCTATAGAAGATTAGGGTGGGTATGCACCTCTCAAAGGCAGACACATCTTCAGAGGGGAGAGCAGATAGTGTGGGTATGTACCTCTCTAAGACAAACACTTATCTAGTTGGGAGACCTCCCTCTCAAGGACAGACATCTGTAAGATGTACATTTGGAGTTAGATCCTATCATAATTCTGTTCATTTAAATCTTCCTCCAAACTGGACAACTCTTTAATTCGGACACCCTCAGAGCTGGACATGAGGAAGTCAATTTTAGAGGAAAGTTCTACTACTGTAAAATTCATACCTAAACTGTCCAGTGCCGCGAGTGACTTCTACCAAAGGATGCAGAACACCATCACTGTCCCATAGACTCGATGTACTAAAGTACGTGTGTTGAAAACAAGCCGGAACAAAGAAGCTAGCATTGCCTCCTTGATTCTTGGGTAATTCAAGCGATTCATTCATGGCTCCTCCATACATGCTCACGACGGATAAAAAATCTGCCACATGATCTTCTGCAGTCTTTCCCTCATTTTCTAGCCTTTTAAGTACGTCTGCGAACATGTAGATATCGTACAAGCTAAATACGAGCGCCACTGGTGCGTTAGAAGGGAAATAACCTCGTGAAATCAAACATGAAGCCGACAGACAACACGAATAACCGTACGACATGTCCGCACAAGCACCGGAAGAGATCTTAGCTAACTTAGCAAATTCTGGTTTCACTCTGGATTTAAAGCCATCTTGAAAATTTATAAACCATGCTGAATCGATGATGAACATAAGCTTTGCTTGGGATTTAACAAAGCTGTTGTTGCTTAACAGCCATCCGGCATGATTCATAACACCTATCCCTCCAGCACTGCTTCCCGAAACCACAACTTCTTCTGCATAACTCAGATTGTATTTCACCGCTAAGTCACGAAATACCAATTGAAAAATTGCTTTGCCTTTGAAACTGAAATTATCTACCGAAGAGTCATCCACAAAATTAAAGGGTTTGTTTGGGCCTGTCGAATTTCCCAGCCATAAGTCACTACTACAATACGGTACAAGTACATGAGTATACTTGTGGAATGTTGGATTTTCGCCTTCCGAAGATGCTAAGAGATCTCTACCGATAACACTGTTAGGAAGTGTCTTGGATGACATTAAAACCGTTGAATTCTTGTTCTTATATCTCTCATTGCAGTCCGCTTGAGACGTACAAAGTCCACCACTTTCGAAGAAGATAATCCACTTTTTAGGTGAACGCTGTCTAATGTAGAACACCGCTTGTGAATTGTCATTGCAAATCGCTTCCGAATTCTCCATTTCAAATTTTTTCAACTCACCCGATGGTCTTGCTTTGAGAACAAGCTGAAATAGAATACTTCCAACAAGCAAACATTTCAAGGACATTTCTAAACTACACTAGCATTAAAACAGCTGTGCTTGACAGTTCCCGAAAGAACTCGTATTTACGCGCGGCTCACGACCTTGGAATCTAACACTTCCCTGTCTCCATCTGGTCATCTGGTCTTGGCAGAACATCAAGGAACGTCATGCTAATGCAAATAATGTTGTCACGTAAGTTCGGCGATTTTGTCACGCAACCCAACTTTGATTTGTGCAGAAGACGAGTTTTTGTGAGGAAAGTAAGAATGCTTCGTAATGAAGCTTTGATTTAAATAATAAAAATTTGGAAAGGTAAAAAAAGTGATAAATGGCGTTGAAAAATCATAAACGTCCTTTTTGCTTGAGGAATGTGACATCAGGAGCCCATTACCTCTACAGTTAATCTAAATCGGAATGAACGGCATGTGATAATCCATGACACTTCGGGGTTTTTTTTTTGCGTTTCTGTTTTGCTTTTCTTTACATTTTTTCTGTTTATTTACAAGTTTAAAACCATTGTAGTCTAGACGTAGTCCGTGTACAGCCGCCCCTCCCATTTTTTTTTTTTTTTTTTTGAGGGGAGGCGGCAGCTCTAGACGCAACCCTGAACTGGCTCCAAATCGTCGTCACAGTGCAAAAAATTATCCTTGCAGTTTACTTGTAGTCAGGTTGCCTAACCGTCAAGTGGAATCCAATCCAGTGTTCCAAACTTACAGACTGTAATAAATAAAAGGTTTCAGGAGTTGAAAATAAAGGCTTAACGAGGTTTAATCTACTGTTTGTTTGCAGGATTAATTTAGGCCTAATCCCGGTGGTCTTTGAGGTTAATACTTTTTGTCTCTAGTCCAGAGTCTTGAATGTCACACCTGACCAAATCCTATTCCACCTGCTGCGACTGAAGACATAAAAATAACAAGTAAATAAGAAGTAAAGGGCCACGGTTGCATTTTGGCTTTAAGTTTGGGCTCTATCATGTCGTTGTCGCGTTAAATGTTCTACGTAGTATCAGCCTTGCTTTATACTTTGATTATAAAAATAGCCCAGGCCTCGTCTCAAATTGCTCCCGATTTATTTTTTTGCGATTCCAGTCCTTGTTTTAATCTGTTCTGTTTAAAAAAAAAAACAATTATCAGACAAATAATTCATCTCTATTCTTTCACGAAAATTTCGCGAAATGGATTTTTCCAGGAGCCTGTTACGATTTTTCGCGTTTTTCGCGAGTGGCAAGGCAAACAGCCGGACAGTTAGGAATTTGACTACCGTGGTTTATAGAGTGCCGATATTTTACTATACACTCCTCTTTTGGAATCGAATGAGATGATTTTATAGAAGAAATATTCAACTGGTTTTCTCCCGGGGTTTTCTCCAAATTCTCACGATACATCACCATTTGTTGCAAAAAAATTTCCGAAGTCTTCCGAAAATCTCTGTTCTTTCCGAAGATGGACGACTGTATGGAGTCGGCCTTCCGAATGTTTCAGGTCACCAGTCCCCGCTCGGTTTTACTCCAAAATGGCGGAAAACTTGCAAGGTGATGTTTGGTAGATTGTCACTGGAAATCCTAACCTTCCAAATTGAAATGTCGACCACAAATATGACTGATCCAGTGAATAATAGTTCCAGTGATCCTTCGTGCTCTTCATGTGTAAAGCTACAGGAGGTTCGTACCATATATTTGCAAATGTTTCACGTTCAACTCGCATGTGTACGTTTTTTTGTCGTTTCAGTGACGTTCTAGCTGTCATAGGTACCTTAATTCAGGTCTTATCTTTAGCTTAAATAAGCTTACTATACATATCTCAGACCTATATCTTGATGAATGATTGAACTAATAACGTTAAAGCCACTGAAAAAGTGGCTCTGTGATTGTGCTTCAACCATCTGCTCTCAGTGTGACAGTGTAATGTATTTAATTTTAGAAGCTTACAGAATGTACATACGAAATCTATAAGCTTATATGTACAGACTGTGTAGCTTGTATCATTACTATATTCTTTAAGCTTCTATTACAGTTGTCGTTTGAGTCCATACATTTAATTCCCCTCAATCTAAGAAGAAAGAACAAAAGAAGAAAAATAAAAAAAGCTGGTTGCGTTGCTGTTTGTTGGTGTTGAAGCAACAGAAGTAGTCATTTTCTTGAACTTGTTAATAACTGATACAGTGTATATGGGACCTTAAAAGCATGATTAATTTTCTCTCCATTTCAGGAACTTGAGGCTTCTAAGAAAGATCATTCACTAACTCTAAGAATGGTCAAGGAAAAAATTATCTCCACAGAGTAAGTAATACAATGTACCTAAAACAGTTATTCTTTGAGGACGTGCCAGATAGCTGATATGTATAACCAACGAGGTGCGTAGTACCAAGTTGGTTATAATCAGCTCAGCAAGGCCAAGAAGAATAACTGTTTCATTAAATTTTCAAACACTCAAGAACATCTTATTCAAAGTGACAAATGTTGAGAACATGAGCAAATAACACAAACTTTTCAAGTTTTTAGCCCAAAAAGTTGTTCAAAATTATGATGGCGTGATAACATGTGTACAGCACAGCTCGATGTAAACAATCCATTTCAACAATTCGTCATCATTTTTCCATATTTGGTCAATTTAAAGATAATGGCTCAGATCCATAGCGGAGGGAACCAATCAGAAATCAAGTACAATGTATAAATAATGGCCAACATAATTAGATAATGTTAATTGTTAATTGCAGTCAAACAATGTTGCTTTATATAATATCATTGTCCTCACATCATGTTCCCAAATGAACAATCATCTATTAGGCAACATGTTGGGAGTTCATCCTTGTATCATTCTCTCTTAATATGCATTTTGTGAAATGAGACTGTCTAGACAACTGCATGATGTAACACACTGGGGAATTTAAAATAGTTGACATCTCAGTGATTAATCAAGTGTAAATTTGCATAATTGTCCCTGTATACTGTATGTTGCTCAACGCTTTGCGTATTCATGAGATAAGAAAGTTAGGGGATGTAGTCCTCAGTGAGTGGTACAATCTTTCCTTGGGGGGGGGGGGGGGGGGGGTTAGTGGGGATACAGACATGTGCCCACAGTACATGTAATAGACAATATTTGTATTCTCGGTATTGAAATGGAACTAGCTTGCAGTCGAGGCTCATGCGGGGGAATCTTTCACATGCAAATATTTTTAATGATATTCCCCCGCATTAGCCTTGACTGCAAGCTAGTTCCAGTTCAATACCGAAAACACGAATATTGTCTATTACCAGAAGCTGCTGTGATGTCCCTGCTAAGTTTGGCAAAGCTGAATAAAGTTAAAGTTGGAAGGGCAGTTCAACCCTAACAAACAATCTGTGGTTTGGGGTATGCTTTCATCTTTTTTCTAGCCTCATGATCAGAGGTTTTAGGTAATTAAACCTTTCTGCATACTTTTGGGTTAACCTGTAATTTGTAAACTTGATTACCATTTTTCTTTTCAGTGAGCTGATAAAGAAATACCAGCAGAAATGCCTTGGTATCCTTTTACTGGTTGTTAAAAAAATTGCTACAAACCAATTAGCCACAATGTTTACTTTCTTTGATTTCAATTTTTCTGGTCTACATAGCTACATATATAGAAAAATTTTGCAATGCAAAATATTGCAGTCATACTTAAAAAAATAAAGTGCATTATTACTTAGTTGTGTAGCCTTATAATCATGGCTGCTTTTTTTGTTTTTTAGAATATTTGTAAAGCTACATGTACATGAACAGTACACCTGTCAGATTTGATTCAAATTCCAGTTGTTAAAAATTTGTTTTTATTATGGACACTATTATCAAAGAACAAGTTACATGTAGAACAAATTACTATATACAAATGTATTTTGTAGAAGTGACCTTGGATACAGTGTATGTTTAGATATGCTTTGTTACTTCCACATGTTCAAAAAAATAAATAAAAAATAAATAAATTGCAGTACCGATTGGGGACACTTGCCAGATCTAATTGGAATTTGGAAGTGTTAGTTTTTGGGGAGAGGGGAAAACCGGAGTACCCGGAGAAAAACCTCTTGGAGCAAGGAGAGAACCAACAACAAACTCAACCCACATATGACGCCGGGGCTGAGAATCAAACCTGGGCCACATTGGTGGGAGGCAAGTGCTCTCACCACTACACCACCCCTGCTCCCCATTTTATTGATATCTACTACACAATGTACGCAAAAGTTACACAAAGATCTCACCTTAACTTCTTGTAGAATCTGACAAAAATCTCCAACAGGCCACAGACTTTACAGTAAAGTTAGAGACGGCCCAAATGTGAGTACAAATTTAAAAGCGCACAGTATTACTCAAACAGATGTGGCAATACCTGCAGGGATTGTGTGTGAGAATACATCGTCTGTGCTTTCATAAATTTCTTTGATACACACATGGTTGGAAACCTAATTCTTGTAGCATATACTGGCAAGTGACTTTAATTGCATAATGCACTTGCCCAAAGGATTTTTTTGGGCTTGAAATTTTCGATTCCAGGATTTTTGGGAAGTATTTTTTGGGGTGGCTTGAGAGAAGTAGGGATTTTTTTTGATATTCAAAACAATATAAAGATTTGTTGTAGAGCTATGATGAAATTTAGTACAACCAAACTTGTTATGTCATTTAATACCTTCTGGGTATTTTTAAGGTTCGAAAATTCAGCATGGGATTTGTTTGGGTTTAATATTTTGGTGCGGGGAATTTTTTTTTGTTTTGCTGGAAGCCCTAGGGATTTTTTTGGGCATTGATTTTTGCCCCCATTAGCAAATCCTCGTCACTTGACAACCAGAGTACTCACCCTTGGACCAGATTAGGCCTGCCAAAAAAGAATGGTTTGTTTTCCCGAAGGGAGTAGGGTGTTTCTTATTCAGGATTTAATAATCTAAAATAATAATAATTATTAAAATTTGTATAACGCAAATTTTATATACATGATCGAATGCACTTTACAAAGATGAAAAAGATTAAAATTAATAAATAAAAATGGTACTTAAATATTAAAAAAAAATTACAACGGTAGAAAAATTAAAATTACAAATTAAAAGCACATCTAAAAAGGTATGTGTTAAGATTGCGCTTAAAACTAGATAGAGAATCAAGGCAGCTAATGTCACTTGGCAGGTTGTTCCAGAGTTTGGAGCAGCAGAAGAGAATGTCCTCGCTCCAATAATACCTTTTTTGGAAAGTTACATTATACCTTTCCAGCAAAATTCTTAATACCAGTATTATTTATTATCACCTTTGTTTATCTGGACAAACAAACTGATTGGATGTATGTGTGTAAACCCATTCGCCAATGACATGCCATTCATGTACCAGTATACATGTACTTTAAACTGTAATTGAAAAAAAAAGCTAGTCCGAAAATGGTTTTTGCAGGTAAGTGAAAAACAAACAACACCATGTGAATAAATCACCGGTATAATCTTATTCCTCAATATGTTTTTTAATTAAGTTAAGGGTTTCATTGACAGTCTTGATTATGCAGCGCATGGGGATTTTGACGTTTTTTGGGGTCAAAACCATGTTATGTGTACAATACCTTTTTTTATTTACAAAATGATACTAAAACACCAAGAGATCGAAATCAACCAATTCTTGAAAGAGAAAAAATTATGGTCTGTTCTAGCCAATTTTGGAGACAGAAATGTGGGAACTTAACTATTTTCAAGTTACAAGTCATTCAGACCCAGTCCGACTATGACTAGAGACAAACATTGCCTGTTTTGGTGCATTTGTAGCGATTTATCACAAAACTAGACCACTATTTTTCGTTTTTTTGTTTATACAAAAGCATTGTTTGGTTTTTGAAAAGATCCCAAATGCCTGTGACACTTCCCCTTTAACTAGTGAATATCAAGAATTGACTCTGGGATTTAAAGGTATCCTACATGTAGAGGTAATTACTTGTATGTGATTGTTTCACAGGAAAATAGATGCTTTACAGAGTCAGTTGGAGAGGTCATTACATTCCACTGAACCTCTAAGAAAGGTACAATACACATGTGCAATGTACAAACCTTACTTATAACAACTTAACATGTCATTGTTAATGCATCTCTGTATTCATGTAATCAGATACATGACATACATGTACATGTACATCTACATTGTATTGCTTGTTTATTTGTTTGTTTCAGAATGTAACACGATTGCACCGGGAGAAATGTTTGGCTGATTCATCCATTTCAGAACTAAGGGAAAAGGTGCAGAGACTTGAGGTATATGCAATATCTTGTGCAACTTGTCTCGCAAAAGTAATAGCAATGGCATTGCAAGAAGCAAGTTGCAGGAGTTGTGTATGAGACAAGTTGTGTTGTACTGTGCATGTACTGTCTCATGCAACTTGTCTTGCAATAGCATTGAGAGACAAGTTGTACAAAACATTGCACAGTGTTGCACAACTTGTCTTTGAAAACATGAATCACCTTGTCCTTACAATGTATATGGTATCATCAACTTACCACAAAAATGAAAGCAGTACTTGTCAACCACTTTAACCTATAAAATGGTCACAGTTTTGAAACATGCATGTAGATTCTATTAAGCCTGTGTACAGTCACCCACTCCTCTTTGCCAATTTTTCTTGAGGGGAGGGGGCAGCTGTGCACCAATTTTTTCTATTGGCTGCACGACTTTGCTAAATATCAACACTGTTTTGTAGCTTCACTTGTATGAAAATTACTTGTCATACAGTGTATGGTAGGTAATGGGTTCGACTTCTGACAGGGTGCTTGTTTTTTTTTTTCTTCAAGTCCTTTATACTAGTTAATACTTGACTTATTATAAGCTTCACATGTAACACCTTTCTGGTTGTGAATCTTTTTCATGCCATGCAGAAATTGAATTCAGAGTTAATGAGCACCGCAAAGGTAAAAGATGAGCAGGAATGTGCATGGCGCCTGGAAAAACAAGTTCAAGCACACACGTTTCAGAAACAAAAGACAAGGTAACAACATGGCCTTTTAAGTATTCTTAATTCACCCCTCCAGACAATTCAGGGAGACTGTGCACCAGCTTTCGCCACTAGGCTTTCTGGGATTGTTTGGGTAACCAGTGTTAGTTTCGATAGGTTGATGGTTTCCAAAGGCAACCATTAACCAATCATAGCTCATATTGATTACACAAAAATTAATGATCCCAGAAATCTCAGTGCCAAAAGCTGGTGCTCATTCTCCCCAAAGTTTCTGGAGAGACGAATTGGCTATCTTTTAGGACTGGTTCCCATCAGTGACATACAAGTAATCGGAAGCGGAGTCAGAGTCGTAAACGAAGGAGCCTTGCATTCTAGTGTAAATCAAAAAACGGAGTCGCAATCAGAATCAGAAGTTTGACAGAATCAGAATCAGAATAATCAGTAGGTCTCCGTTTTCATCCGGTTTCGCTTTTCTTCCGTCAGTAACTATCTGCTTACGTCATTTTGATTTTCACTTGATCATAACTTTCTTGCAATTCCACTTCCACTTTTGTCACTTATGTCGCTAGTGGGAACCAGCCCTTATACAATGTTCAATGCCAATATCCTCATCTGAATCATCAATAAGTTGTGCCATAACTTACTCCACTTTTATACACTGTGTTTACTGGGGTGGAATGGGGCTGGGGGAATAATTCAAGGAAGGTGGTTACTTCAAAGAGTTTTCCACAAAGGGGAAATTTTAGATCAAGAGATGGCCATTACCACAGAATTCCATAGAATTCTGAAAGTAACCGTTCCCACATCATACATCATTATATTTTTCTATTCTCTTTAAACTATACAAATTCATTTTATCTTTTACAGTTTAGAGAAAAGCGAGAGGATGATTGGCAAGCTACAGGAGCAACTAAAGAAAGAGAAGGGTTAGTTTCTTCCTAATTACATGTATGCCAAATTTTGTCCGATTTTACTATATTTTATGTGACATTCTGTTTCCCTTACAGAGCAAAACAAAGAAATTAGAAAGTCTCTGGTGCAGGCCAACAGAAAGACTGCAAAGCTTGAGCAACAGCTGCAGAAATCCAAGGTAAACACTAATTTTTAATATTCAAATCACCTTCCTACTGTTAATTCCCTTGCCACCTACCCATCCCTGGAGACCGGCAGTAAGATGGGGCTGGCTTAGTTCCTTTCTCCCAGGTGGGTCAAACGCTGGTAAAAGGTCTTGGTGGGAGCTACTGTCGCCACTAGGTAGCTCTCACAAGTGCCAGGAAATGCCCACCGTCTCCAAAAGGCTCTGCCAGCAAGTCATATGCCACACCTCCTCGTTTGGTGACCTTTGTAATACTGTGTAGCTGAGTGGCAAGGGCGAAAGGTGAGCCTCCAGCGCCTTTAAGTATCTGGAATCTGTGGCTCAGGGAAGGACACCCCAGCAGAAAAACCCTGGCCCTCCAGGTTGGGGGTTGGGCATTGGGCATGGGGTCAGTCCCCCCATCCCGTAAAATCCATGATTACGGAAACAGTCGGGGCTGAATGAGGTAAAAACCCTGCAAAAATCTGCGCGATGAAATGTTTCTGCTTGCCACCAAAATGTTGACCTTTATGTCTTTTTGTCTCTTTCTTTATCTTTAAACAGGAGGAAATTGAAAGTGCAAAGCTTGATGCAGATCTGGGTTAGTTACATGTACTGTTTGATAAGGTGTTTGTTTCTGTTTTGTTAAGAAATTTTTTCAAGATTCTAATTCTTTTCTTTTTTAATTATTTTCTTGTCCAGCAAGAGAACTAGAAGACAACATATGTCGTGTAGAGCGGACGCCCAAACTAAGGTATTGAACAAAAACGTTTATTCTTTTTAATTTTTACTTAACAAGAATGTCTCAACCAACTGACCATAATTTGGAAACAGTTTGTTGGAATGCCTTACGTTCTACATAAGCCAAAAAACAACAACAACAATTTCTTGTACTCAGGTAAGGAAATAATAATTGAAAATTAAATAGAGTACTGACTGTCTGGAATAGCTATCTACATTTGTAACACGGAGGTAGTATGGAATAGATAAAGGCATTAACACCGAACGTACGAACGAACGAACGAGTTGGAGAAACATTAATATGAATTTGAAATGGTGCTTATTGTAGTTGAAGTGCATATGATTTTTTGTTCATAAAAAATAGATTTTAATTCGTAATCGTAACATAAGAAAGAAAGAAAGTCATTTCATGTGCATTTAAACTCCATCAATGTGTACGTGGTAGGTCGAACTTTTAAGTCAGTTGACAAAATCCTACAGTGTGCGCGTTCAAATGACAGCTATTGAGCAGTTCTTTTTTTGTGATCCAGTTTAGTTTTGAATATTTTTAAAAATGAATTTTTGTATTTTTTTGCTAAAGGTTTGATCTTGTTCACGAAAAGCTCACTCCAACGAGTACCAACAACCTCGGACAAAACTAGTTGAAACATACTGAAACTACGCTCACATTTCTCTATGGTCCTTAAAAAAACCCCGCAAATACCATTATATAACTGTGCGCCATCCAACCTCCCCTCATCCAATGTTGGTGTGGGAATCACGGGATATGTATGGGCCAATTGTCGGTCTAAAACAACGTTATATGGGTGGTGGTGGTGGTTGGGGGGGGGGGGGGGGGGGGGCAATTTGTTTAAGTTTGTGGATGTGAAATTATGGCGCAAAATTACAAAACAAATGGAACTGTCTCAACAGTTTGTCCGAAATTGTAGGTTCCTGGCGTTTACCTTCTATTTGCCATAAATAATTAAGGTCTTATTGCTTATTCCTCGTAGGCAAAAACGTAAAACCCGCCCGGCAGCTCAGCCTTGCAAGGAAACCAAACAACACCTATCCCCAGTCTCCCATTCAAATCTGCACATGGCGCATATCATGCATGAGCTTAAAGAGCTATCCGATATTGGACCCGTTCTCAGTCCTTTGCCACCAAGTCCTGACCGAGACGCACTAGAAAGCAGCAGCTCCTCAGAAGAGAGTGAGATTGATAGCGAGGATGACGAGAAAGCTAGTGATGGCGGAGGCAGTGATTCTAGTTTAGGGGACCTTGCGGACATGATTATTGGTGATGATACTGAACCTGGTGAATTAGTAGCGAGTCCTCTGGGAACTGCAAACGATACTGCGATTTGTGATGAGGAAATCGTCAAGAATTCTGGAGACTCGGCGAGGATAAATAACGATGCTGATAATAGAGAAACAGAACATGAAGAATCTTTAACTGAACAGACACAAAACGAGTTTTGTGCTTCTGAAAATATGTCTTTATCAAACTGCGTGGCTCAGTCTATTCCTGAAGACGAAATTTCAGAACCCCCAAAAAATCTTGAACAAGGTGGCATCTTCAGTCAAATAGACGAAACTTTAGAAGGTAAAGAAAGTTGTTCTTCTGGCGTAACAAAGACTGAGAAAAAATACGAGACTGTCAAAGCTAAAGCCCCCTCCAAGGAATCAAAATTCATAGCCCTGCACTCTAGTACTCAGCGGAAAGGAAAGCGCCGTGTGACTTCACCAAAGCCACGTGTCATGACCCGATCCAGGACTAAAGCGATGAAACTTAGCGTCTCGTCTGAGGGCGACAGCTCGTCAGAAAAAGAGCCTGGAAAAGATGTGAATTCGAGACAAGAACACTGTTCGGAGAGCTCAGATATTGAGTTAGAACGTAATTTGAGTGCAAGGAATGTCAGGAAATTGGACGAGGAAAGTGTTAATTTTGTTGCAAAGGCAGATAGAAAAGAATCGCACGGCTTGGAAACAAACAATCAAGAAGTCTGCTCTGAAGAAAAATCTACTGATTCCATTTGTCACCCTAGAAACATCCAGGGGCTTGGCCACTCAGCAACCTTGCTTTCAAGTATAGAAAAGGAAGGAACCAGTGGTGGCATTTCAAGTGAGCTGTCATTTGCTATGGAGGCTGCTACCAACAACAACAACAACGACAAACCTGCTCAACTTGGCACTGAGAGCAAGCAGGAGCTTTCATTGACATCGAACTCGGCAATTAATAATAGTGTCTCAGTTGATACGTTAATGAAACAAAGAGATGATGTTGATGAAATATCTTCAGTCGAAGTTAGTAATAGCAACAGTGATAGCGCTTCAGCAGCCATAACAAATAAACTAAACGAACAAGTATCACCACAAGACAATAATAACACTAGCGTCAGTGAAAACATTTCTGCATCACAGTTACAAACCAAACGGACAGTGCTGGAAGAAAAGGAAGCAACTCTTGAACAGAATAACAATGAAATTCTCAAAGATGTTGAAGACGCACCGCAGCAATTGACGTTTGATTCAGCTTCTGCAATTTCTCTCGTAGTTGAGACGGATTCGTCAGAACAAAATGAGCTCCCTTTGCAAGAAACGCACGTCGCTTCCAGTTGTATAACAGAGAAAGAGACTGCTAATTTATCCAAGCTATCAACAACTTGTCTTGATGAAAATGAAATGAATTTGCCAGAACAACTACGTTCCATTTCCGAAGAGGAGATAAAAACTGGCCCAGTGTCATGTGAAGAATTACCTGTCAAAGAGAAAGCAAGTTCAATTAAACATCCAAATGATGCAATACCTGGAGAAATTAACTCCACTGGTGAAGTTGATGTTAATCGCGCCATTACAACAGCAACAACAACATCAATAAAAGCAACTTGTTTCTTAGGTGAAAGTGCTGAAGACAGTAACGTAGCTATAAGAGAAGACGTGCTTTTGTGTGCTTCTTCCATGCCATGTTCTTCAATTAAAACTTCTAACGATAAAACCAGTGGAATTGGAAGCTCGTCTTATGTTACAGAAACAACAACAACAACACTATCAGCAACAGTTGGATCTTCAGACCAAATTCACGAAGATGGAATCTCCGACGAAACTTTGAAAGAAAAAGTGATTCTCGGTACCTCTGGTGATGACATGCAAAGATTTTTAGTTGAAGAGGAGCTGACTGAGAACCCGAAAACGGAAAACGCACAGCTTGAAGAGACTGCTAAAAACTCAAAAGAAGAAAATATGAGAGACTTGCCCTCTGATGCAATTCAAGAAAACAATGCGAAAGACTTGCCCTCTGATGCAATTCAAGAAAACAATGTGAAAGACTTGCCCTCTGATGCAATTCAAGAAGTCAATGTGAAAGGCTTGCCCTCTGATGCAATTCAAGAAAACAATGTGAAAGACTTGCCCTCTGATGCAATTCAAGAAGTCAATGTGAAAGACTTGCCCTCTGATGCAATTCAAGAAAACAATGCGAAAGACTTGCCCTCTGATGCAATTCAAGAAAACAATGCGAAAGACTTGCCCTCTGATGCAATTCAAGAAAACAATGTAAAAGACTTGCCCTCTGATGCAATTCAAGAAAGCAATGCGAAAGACTTGCCCTCTGATGCAATTCAAGAAAACAATGTGAAAGACTTGCCCTCTGATGCAATTCAAGAAAACAATGCGAAAGACTTGCCCTCTGATGCAATTCAAGAAAACAATGTAAAAGACTTGCCCTCTGATGCAATTCAAGAAAACAATGTAAAAGACTTGCCCTCTGATGCAATTCAAGAAAGCAATGCGAAAGACTTGCCCTCTGATGCAATTCAAGAAAACAATGTAAAAGACTTGCCCTCTGATGCAATTCAAGAAAGCAATGCGAAAGACTTGCCCTCTGATGCAATTCAAGAAAACAATGTGAAAGACTTGCCCTCTGATGCAATTCAAGAAAACAATGCGAAAGACTTGCCCTCTGATGCAATTCAAGAAAACAATGTAAAAGACTTGCCCTCTGATGCAATTCAAGAAAACAATGTAAAAGACTTGCCCTCTGATGCAATTCAAGAAAGCAATGCGAAAGACTTGCCCTCTGATGCAATTCAAGAAAACAATGTAAAAGACTTGCCCTCTGATGCAATTCAAGAAAGCAATGCGAAAGACTTGCCCTCTGATGCAATTCAAGAAAACAATGTGAAAGACGTGCCCTCTGATGCAATTCAAGAAAACAATGCGAAAGACTTGCCCTCTGATGCAATTCAAGAAAACAATGTAAAAGACTTGCCCTCTGATGCAATTCAAGAAAACAATGTAAAAGACTTGCCCTCTGATGCAATTCAAGAAAGCAATGCGAAAGACTTGCCCTCTGATGCAATTCAAGAAAACAATGTAAAAGACTTGCCCTCTGATGCAATTCAAGAAAGCAATGCGAAAGACTTGCCCTCTGATGCAATTCAAGAAAACAATGTGAAAGATTTGCCCTCTGATGCAATTCAAGAAAGCAATGCGAAAGACTTGCCCTCTGATGCAATTCAAGAAAACAATGTAAAAGACTTGCCCTCTGATGCAATTCAAGAAAGCAATGCGAAAGACTTGCCCTCTGATGCAATTCAAGAAAACAATGTGAAAGACGTGCCCTCTGATGCAATTCAAGAAAACAATGCGAAAGACTTGCCCTCTGATGCAATTCAAGAAAACAATGTAAAAGACTTGCCCTCTGATGCAATTCAAGAAAACAATGTAAAAGACTTGCCCTCTGATGCAATTCAAGAAAGCAATGCGAAAGACTTGCCCTCTGATGCAATTCAAGAAAACAATGTAAAAGACTTGCCCTCTGATGCAATTCAAGAAAGCAATGCGAAAGACTTGCCCTCTGATGCAATTCAAGAAAACAATGTGAAAGATTTGCCCTCTGATGCAATTCAAGAAAACAATGCGAAAGACTTGCCTTCTGATGCACTTCAAGAAAACCGTGACAATGTGAAAGACTTGCCCTCTGATGCACTTCAAGAAAACAATGTGAAAGATTTGCCCTCTGATGCAATTCAAGAAAACAATGCGAAAGACTTGCCCTCTGATGCAATTCAACAAAACAATGTGGAGGACTTGCCCTCTGATGCAATTCAAGAAAACAATGTAAAAGACTTGCCCTCTGATGCAATTCAAGAAAACAATGTGAAAGACTTGCCCTCTGATGCAATCCAAGAAAACAATGTAAAAGACTTGCCCTCTGATGCAATTCAAGAAAACAATGTGAAAGACTTGCCCTCTGATGCAATCCAAGAAAACAATGTAAAAGACTTGCCCTCTGATGCAATTCAAGAAAACAATGTGAATGACTTTCCCTCTGATGCAATTCAAGAAAACAATGTGAAAGACTTGCCCTCTGATGCAATCCAAGAAAACAATGTAAAAGACTTGCCCTCCGATGCAATTCAAGAAAACAATGTGAAAGACTTTCCCTCTGATGCAATTCAAGAAAACAATGCGAAAGATTTGCCCTCTGATGCAATTCAAGAAAACAATGTGAAAGACTTGCCCTCTGATGCAATTCAAGAAAACAATGCGAAAGACTTGCCCTCTGATGCAATTCAAGAAAACAATGTGAAAGACTTGCCCTCTGATGCAATTCAAGAAAACAATGTGAAAGAATTGCCCTCTGATGCAATTCAAAAAGTCAAGGAAGCTTTGATCTCCGTTGAAAATAGAAACTGTGCAGATGTTGAAAGCGATAATCGCACTTTTAGAACTAAAAGCAAGGACGTTGGGAAACCTTTAGTTCCTTTATCAGTTTTATTAGATACAGAGAGTGGACGTC